>ML802392.1:57749-90975 GCA_009831015.1 Picea engelmannii
ACACAATCACAAGAGACACAACATTTATCCTGGGAAACCCTCTAGGGGAAGAAAACCCAGCAAAACTTCCTTATTATAGATAGCCAATACAATGCCAAGAGATAACTCAAGCTAATACAGAATATCCTCTCCCAAAGATGTGCCACTCTCTCTCTCTCTTCTCCAACTGCAATTCTGAAACTTGTCTCTCAATGAGCAAGTTGAGGTGTGTGTCTAAGTAAGGCGTTGGCCTCCTTATTCATACTAATTTGGCACGTGTGAAGTGTCTCTTCACTGGCAGGGCCGACTGCTTAATCTGGGTGGTTATAACCACCTTTATTATATTTCAAGGCCTCTTTGATATACTCTAGGGCCGACTTCTTCTTTTTCGTTTTACAATTACATTATGACCAATCCGCAAAAGGGGATTTGGTCCTTTTACAATAGCCGACATGATCAATCCTCAATGGGGATTGATCCAATGAATAATATATCAAATAATAAAAAGAATACACTTTGCAGTTACCTTATTTCAACGGGCTCAAGCATGAAGTTCATTCCAATTTTAGCATTTTACTTGGACCATAGACAATTGCAGTTACACCATAGACAATTTGTTGCAGTAACCAAGATCACAAGAAGAAATACCATGCAAAAGTACACAAGAAGTATCTTGGGAAACCCTTCTCGACAAGGGAAGAAAAACCAGCCAATCCTTTGCTATATTATTCAAGAGAAAGACCTCCCACATCATAAACCTAGCACACAAAAAGGTGATCAAAAAACCTAGAAGGCTAGCACCCAAGAGAGGTGCGCACTTCAACCCTAGAACTTGTACTTGCTGAAATTTCCAAAATCACACTTGTGTTGTGTTTCCTCAATGGGGAAATCACCTTTCTTTATATTAGACTAGACACATCAAAAGTGGTCTCTTTTGGCACAACAGGGTCGACCTCAATAATTAAAAATATAATTAATAATTACAATATTAATTATCTTTTACATTAATTAACTTTCACTTTATGGTGGGGCAGACATGTAACCTTTACATCACAATTAGGGTTACAGGTAAGTCTGACTCCTAGACAATATAGAAAGGGATCTCACACACCCACTAGTGCTTAGCTACTAGGGGCACATCCACCTGTGCTTAGCCACAGGGACGTCTAAGTCAAAAGATCTCTATCTCACTGTGTCTCACGGGAGAATCATCAGGATACACACTCACTAGTGCTCAACCACTAGGATCACGTCCACCTATGCTCAGCCACAGGAACGTCCTACTCAATAGATATCTATCTCACTGAATCTCAAAGGAGAATCATCTGGAGTATCACATCATCTCAACTCTCTGCACAGAGGAGAACAGTAAACCCATCACATGGGCTCCTTCACCCCTCACAAGGGTACACATTCTGTCATCTCCGTCTCAGAGATAATGACACACCCAGCTCATGGGCATCTTCCCTTCACAAGGGCACACTGCATTCCATCTCCGTCTCAGAGAGGAACGACACACCCATCTCATGGGCACACCCAACTCATGGGCTTCCTCACCCCACACATGGGCACACATCGTTCCATCTCCGTCTTAGAGAGAAACAACACACCCATCTCATGGGCTCTCTCACAGGCCAACTCACTCAGTCTGTGTCCTGGAGAATGTCTCACGCAATTGTAATCATCAACACTCCCTCTCAACTAGGGAGGCATTCTCTACCAGGCCAAGTCTCTCACGAAAGTACTCGAACTCCGTCTTGGTTGTAATCATCAACACTCCCTCTCAGCTAGGGAGGTATTCTCCACCAGGCCAAGTCTCTCACGGAACTACTCGAACTTCGTCTTGGCAAGCGGTTTGGTGAAGATATATGCAATCTGCTCATGGGTAGGAAGGTACTGCACGTGTACTACTTTCCTCTGCACCATGTCTCTAATATAATGATATTTTGTCTCAATGTGTTTCGATCTATCATGAAACACGGGGTTCTCAAAGAGCTTCACGCAGCTCTGGTTATCACAATGAATAGTGGTAGGATCCATCTCGTGATCAAATAAATCTGTCAGAATCTTTCAAATCCGCACTATTTCACGGACTGCCACAGTCAATGCTATATACTCTGCCTCTGCGGTATTCAAAGTCACAGAGCTATGTTTCCTGCTGCACCAGGAAACCATGGCAGACCCTAAGGTAAAGCAACAACTAGAGGTGCTCTTTCACTCTTTCGATCCATTGCGCTCCCTACCCAATCTGCATCGACATATCCTTGCAAACTCAAGTCTACACTAGAGACATATCTCAAGCCCTATCCAACTGTGCCTCGTAGGTATCTCAATACATGTTTCGTTGTTATCCAGTGAGTCTATCTCAGTTGACTCATGAATTGGCTAAGCACATTCACTGCGTAGCATATATCAGGTCTGGTGTTAACCAAATACATCAATGATCCAATCAGTGGTGGATCAATCTCACTTGAATCAGCATCATTCATTTTCTTCAAATCCATCACCATCGATGTAGACATGGATTTGCATTCTGTTATACCAAATTTCTTCAATATCTCCACTGTATATTTTCCTTAACTCAGGAAAAATATCATGAGTCCTCTGCCATACTTCTAGTCCCAAGAAGTAGTGCATAATACCCATATCTTTCATCTCGAAGCCGAAAGTCAATGCTCGCTTGTATTCAACAGTAGGTCTTTTTGAACCGGTAAGGAATAAATCATCCACATATAGGACCAAGATCAGGCACTCGTCACCAACAATATGATAATATAGGTTTGGATCAGTAACACTCTTCAAGAATCAAGAATCCATCCATCTTATGTAGTTTCCAACTCATGGATGTAGCTAGTGCAATGATTGTATGGATGGAAGTGCAACGGGCTACTAGAGTAAATGTTTCATCATAGTCAACTCCCTCTACTTGTGAGAATCCTCTGATTATAAATCTCGCTTTGTATTTCTCGACACTTCCATCAGTTACATGCTTGATCTTTTAGATCCACTTGGAAGTCACCACAGACTTCCCTTCTGGTCTTGGAACAATATCCCATACATCATTCTTCAAGATAGACCGGTATTCTTCTGTCATGGCATCTTGCCATATATGCCCACTTGTCGCTTCTCCATGACAAGAAGGCTCAGAATTAATGATGTGACTCATGGCTGAAAAGTAGCTCAAAAATCTCTTTGGTCTCTTGCTCTCTCGAAATGTGCCTTGAGAGGTTGCATGTCCCTCTACCTCTTGCACAGTTTGTCGTCCCCAGACAGGCCTTTTATGGCCTACTGCAATGTGTCTGGTCATATCAACTGGATCAACTGGATCAATAGTTGTCTCCCTCTGAACTGCTGAAGGGGAGAGGGTAATGTCTCTTCCTTCTTCTCAAATAGTTTGACTCCTTATGAGTCAAGTAACTTTTGCTTGAATTCTGAAGGACAAATATCTTTTTTTTCCTGTTTGTTAACCTAGAGACGTCTCATGTCTTCTCAGGTCCTCTATTGATTCTACAGTATTTTGATGACCTCTGTACTAGTATAATAACCAAAATGGCCTCCCATAGGGATGGCCTCCTGTACTAGAATAATAATCAATCAATAAAGGTTGGACTCTCGTACCAGGGATAATGGTCCAAGTCATGAGGGCTCCCACACTAGGGATAATACCCTTCACTATCAAATATGCAATCAACTACAGGTTTAATGATTAAATCAAACAATTTACCTGAGTCTGCAGTCATGCTCAATCTTGCATTTGGTTTAGAGGAAATAATCCTCATCTCTCTTGTCTTCATCCTTTTGAGGTGGGTCTGGATCAATGTCAGCAGTGGAAGCATATTATCTTCCTTTCTTTCTAGTAGGACAATTTCTCACATAGTGTCCATACTTGTCACCTCTGAAGCATTGGATCTATGTCATGCCTCTTCTCTAATCATAACCTGAAGCTGATGAAGTCTTCTCATCTTTGAATGTTTGTCTGAAGTTTCTTTTAAATCTTCCTCCTTTTTTTGTATAAAGTGCAAGAGTGTGATTGTCATCAGGAGGGAAGTCTTCCACTCCTCTAGCTCTAAGTCTAATTTCTTCTTGGGTACAGTCTATCCATAGACGATCAAAAGTAGGTAGTTTTTCTCTTCCACTAATACTTTGAAGAAATGGTTCCCAATGTTTTGGAACATTATTGAGAGTGGTCAAAACAAGTTCTCTACCAGATATGATTTCTCCAATGGCACCTAGTTGATCTTTGATCTCTGACATCTTCATAAAGAAGGTAGCAACGGTATCACCTTTTGTCATCTTGATACTTTGAAGTTAGCCCTTCAATGTAAGGGCTCTGAGGGTGTTGTCACTCTCAAACATATTCTTCAATGCTCCATACATTTCATAAGTTGTCTTCAGGTTGGCAATACGAGGTAGGAGATGATATCTTACTGAGTATATCATTATCTTCCTTGCCTTGACGTCATCTTCCTTTCTTTCTTCCTTCTCTTCATCGGTAGTTGTCTCTGGTAAAGTCTTTTGTATCACACTCAATAGTTCATCCTCTTCAAGGGTGATCTGAAGTCTTGACTTCCAAGAGCTGAAGTTGCTTGAACTATTAAGCATATCTTCCACCAAGGTTATGTTCTTCATATTTCAGATTTCCTCACAACCCCTTGTCAACTGGGCTAGAAAACCTAACGACTAGGCTAGGCTAGCAACCTTAGGTTTTGTTGGGCTTACGACTGCCAACAATAAGCCTTAAGAGAGTCACGGGAATACTGGTGAGCTGAAAAGCTCCTTCAATGAGCTGTAGAAACCCTAACACCAAAAATCTGCAGAAAATTGTGAAACCCTAGAAACCCTAGGGCTAAAAATCCAAAACGCTCGTAATTTTACTTTGAGAATTTCTGGAGGTGCGTTGGAGGAGGTCGTACTATCCTATGCCAAAATTAGCCCCAACGTCCAAGTATTAAGGATTGAAACTGAAAAATGAGGGTCGTACAAAATTTCTAGAAAGCCTAAGAGGGTCGTACGGTTCTGCAAAAAGAGGACGGCATACTTTGAGGGTTTATGCAATGGCTTCTTCAAGACCTAAGCTCTTATACCATGTTGATTTTTCATTAAGCTGGGCTCAAGCATGAAATTCATTCCAATTTTAGCATTTTATTTTAACCATAGACCATTGTAGTTACACCATAGACAATTTGCTACAGTAACCAAGATCACAAGAAGAAATATCATGCACAAGTACACAAGAAGTATCCTGAGAAACCCTTCTCAACAAGGGAAGAAAACCCAACCAATCCTTTGTTATATTCTTCAAGAGAAAGACCTCACACACCATAAACCTAGCACACAAAAGGGTGCTCACAAAACCTAGAAGGCTATAGCGCCCAAGATAGGTGTGTACTTCAACCCTAGAACTTGTACTTGCTAAAATTTCCAAAATCACACTTGTGTTGTGTTTCCTCAATGGGGAAATCACCTTTATTTATATTAGATTGGACACATCAAAAGTGGTGCCTTTTGGCACAACAGGACCAACCTCAATAACTCAAAATATAATTAATAATTACAATATTAATTATCTTTTACATTAATTAACTTTCACTTTATGGTGGGGCCGACCTGTACCCTTTACATCACAATTAAGGTTACAGGTAAGTCTTACTCTTAGCCAATATAGCAAGGGATCTCGCACACCCACTAGTGCTCAACGACTAGGGGCACGTCCACATGTGCTCAGCCACAGGGACGTCCAAGTCAACAGATCTCTATCTCACTGTGTCTCACAGGAGAATCATCAGGATACACACTCACTAGTGCTCAGCCACAGCAACGTCCTACTCAACATATCTCTATCTCACTGAGTCTCACAGAAGAATCATCTAGAGTATCACATCATCTCAACTCTCTATATATAGGAGAACAGTGAACCCATCACATGGGCTCCTTCACCCCTCACAGGGGTACACATCGTTTCATCTCTATCTCATAGAAAACGACACACCCAGCTCATGGGCATCTTCCCTTCACAGGGGCACACAGTGTTCCATCTCCGTCTTAGAGAGGAACGACACACCCATCTCATGGACACACCCAACTCATGGGCTTCCTCACCCCACACAGGGGCACACATTGTTCCATCTTTGTCTCAGAGAGGAACAACACACCCATCTCATGGGCACACCCAACTCATGGGCTCTCTCATAGGCCGACTCACTCAGTCTGTGTCCTGGAGAATGTCTCACGCAGCTGTAATCATCAACACTAATGGGGGCACTCAATGCAATGGAGACCATTGCTTCCTAAGGGGGGAGGATTGATCTAGATGGATGTTGGTGGCCTCCCACCTATTCCAACTAGCTCATTTTGGCAATTTTTCAATTCGATAGTTTTTTCCTAATTTTCGGGTCCTTGACTTCCAAGGCCGCGTTTTGAGGCCCTAAACAGTGTTTTTAGGGATCACCACAATCAATATGTGTAGGGCTCACCACAGGCAACATGTGTAGTCCTAGGATAAACCTTTCCAACGAGCTATCGTGCGCCTAAAACAAAGATCGTATGCAAAAGTTACGACCCCGGGAAGTTGATTTACTAACTTACCCAAACGAGGCCCACGTGACTTTTGACTCTTCATCTCCTAAGGTTAGGTTTTTTGGATGTGTAGGGTTTTTGACATTCTTGTTTATTGTAAAAAGGCCTTGAGAGCCTCATTGTGATCATCTTCTAGCGAATGAGCGCAATCGTCACATCTCTTCTCAGAGATAAGCCACCACCATTCTAGCAAGCTTGTTTCCCGCTACATTTTACAGTTTCATCTTATTTCCTTATTGAATAGACATCAGTTTTACTATATATCTGTTATTCTATGTTAAGCATCTTTTGATAATAATCTGTATTCATTTTGTTATGCTCATAAAATCCAAATCATGTTCTCAACTCAAAATCATAACATAATGAGGAATTAGGTCGAATTCATCTTCTTATACCTCACTCGATCTAATTCTCAGTTGACATCACTTAAGATGGGTGTCTTTCCTCCTAAGTCGAAAAATTAATTAATTAAGTCACCCCTAAACACCTTTTTCTTTTATTTCTCCGTTGACTTTGGCTTAATTGACTTTACCTATGTTTTTTGGCTTAATTCATCGTTTAGCCATTTATTCACCCTTATTTCTCCCTTTGTTCTCTGTTTGTCCCTGACTATAGTCTACGGGAACAGATAAACTATTAAGTCACTCCCTGCTAGCCTATTCTTGGGAACGGGACATCACAATATCGTGGCAAAGTTCAAACTGAAACATATCCAACAAGTACTTCTTTTATCTGCACTCCCTACCCAATCTGAATCGATAAATCCATGCAATTGTATATCATAACTCAAACGTCCCACAAAGATATTTCAAGGGATTCTTTGCAATTATTCAATTCTCATGGCTAGGTTCCACCTGGAACTAGCTCAACATGTTTACAGCAAAGAAAATGTTTGGCCTAGTATTCATCGAATACATCAAGGAGCTAATCAATTACCGGTACAGGGACGGGTCTACTGAATCAGAGTCTCTCAACTTCTTCAGATCTGTCATCATGGGAGTTTGCCATGGATTTGCAATCCATCATCCCAGACTTCTGAAGAACCATTTCGATACACTTCCTCTGCCATAGGAAGTTTTCACCACGCTTTTGTTGTACATGAGAGGCTCTGCACCAGGTTGCTTGAATCCATACAAGGTCTCTTCTATCTGCATACATGGGACTCTTTCTGGTATACCTCACAACCTTGAGGTTGCTCTACATATGCTTCTTCTTCAATTACTCTGTTGAGAAGAACAGTCTTTACATCCATCTGATGTAAACTCCAACCCATGGATACTGCAAGAGATATAATGGCTCAGCTAGAGGTGTATTTGGTTACTAGAACAAGCTATCATCGTAGTCTTCTCCCTCCTTCTGGGAGAACCCTCTAGTTCTGAAACTCACCTTGTATCTATCAAAGCTTCCATTCATAATTTCTTACATACAGTGTTCTTCATCACAGCTTCCTTCCATTCCTTCTGTTTGATTGCTTTTAGTGGCTTCAAACCATGTTGGTAGTCTTATGATTCTTGGTATAATAATTGGTTCAATTGGTTGTTCTGACTTTTCTTTCTTTCTTGGAATCTTCATGTTCTTCCTCATGTTTCTCTTCAATGTTGGAGTCCATGGAATCTTCTATAGATTCTATGCCCTTCCTTTCTGAAGGTTCCAACTTCTTATTTTCGTCATAGGAACATAAATGTAGATGGACAACCAAGGATATCCAAGGCTTCTTATCGAAGAAGACTTATTCTATAGTCAAATTGACCACTTGTTGCTTATCATGGCTGCTACTTCTAATGAAGAACATGGACAGATACTTCATAGTCATCACGGGTTCTTTAATGGATCACATCATTGAGGATTAGTTCCCTCCTAATCCGAGCTTCGTGCTTGAATAAGCAATATGCATGCTTTTCTTTTGGAATTATGCAATCATCTCCCTCCATCTAAGAGAGTCCATGCTTTCGTCTGCATCCTTCTTGCTTTCTGTAAAGTGTCACAAGTCTATTCTAGTTTCCTCTTGATTACTGACTTCTTTCTGGTCTGAGTCCTTCCAGGTCTTTTCAAATTTGGTTCTGATTGCAGCCCATCTGGCAGTTGTTACTTATATACAATTTTAATAGCTTCCACATGGATTGTCACCAAAGGTAGTCAACGTACTTCATACTTTTCAAATACATTACTAGTAGTCATTGTAATGGCAATCATTATCTTGTTCTTCTCCCATATGTATTGTTTCGTTGACACTAACCATCTTATCTTCTAAGAAATATATACACATGATATGTATGTAAACATGGTATGTGCAAGGACTATGTTACAGAAGAATATTGTTACCATGACTAGTAGAAGAAATCTGCTTCATCCTGCTTGACTTTCTTTGAGGATTCCTTTTCTTTGGCAACTGTTGATTCGTGTGTTTCCTTCCATTTCTTTAACTCGAGACATTGGTTCCTATAGTGACCATATTTTCGACAGTTGAAGCATCGTATTTTTGACATATCATTTTCTTGATTTGGTTTCTTCCTTGAGCCAAACTTCTTCTTATTCCTAAATTTCTTTAACTTTGTTGTGTAGGCTTGATCATCATCTTTCTTTTGGGATTTATCTTTTGTGCTAATCCTTGATTCTTCTTATGCACGACGAGTCCAAAGTTCTTCAAATGTGGGATACTTTGTTCTTGTGTTCATGCTTGCGACAAATGCATCCCATGTCTTCGGAAGGCCATTAAGTACTATATTTACTAGTTCATTTTCTGAAATGATTTCCTCAATAGCTTGTAGTTGATCTCTTAACTGAGAGATTCTTACAAAGTATGATGTTATGCTCTCATCATCATTCATTTTCATGTCACAAAGCTCATTTTTCAGACTCATCACTTGTCCAATATTTCTGACTGAGAAGAGGTTAGTTAAGGCATTGTACATCTTCTTAGATGAGTCAAGATGAGAAATGTAGGGTATCAAATGGTCATTTATAGAGTTCACTATGATGCTCATAGCATTGATGTCATTGTCCTTGAACTTCTCCATAACTGCAATGTTCTGAGGTTCCTTCTCTTTTCCCGCTTCAAATTGTGGTTCCATGATCTTGCCTTTCACAATATCCAACACTTTATTCTTGGCAAGGATGAGGTCAATCATTGTCTTCCATGCTCTGAAGTTAGAAGCCCCTTCTAACTTGTTTTCTGACTTCATAGAGTAAGTCATGACTACTTTGACTTGGTCAACTTTTGACTTTGACTTGGTCAACCTTTGACTTTGACCAAAAACTCAAACTTGACGCCTTGGCTTGTTGAGAGCACCAGAAGGTGCGCTAAGCTAGGGCGCACTAGGTTATCCAAGAATTAGGTCAACCACTTCACATAAGGTATCTCAACACGAGGGTTAGGGTTTTGTTACTGCAACAAAACTTTGACTGCAAGTGCAAGTCCAACTGAGATAATCCTCCCAATCTACCTTTTAGTGGTTAGACTGTCCGAAGATAGTGTGGGCCCATAACCTGTTAGAATAATAGGTGTGCTCGTTTCACCGTAGACAATATAGCAATATTGTCACCCAACCATAAACACAAAGGCCACCCCCAAGCACCTTAACCTTGACAGACAAAATAATTTCGAAAGCAAACCCTAGAACCAATAGCCAACCAAGGTAGCGTACCTCTCTCCAAAGCTAGCGTACCAAGTAGAAAGTACAAACCATAACCAGACAAAAAGTCCAACCATAACCAAAGACCAAGTAACCACTACAATAGTTGCAGCTCTCCTCGAGTCATGCGCACCACTTGTCCTTATGCAGTTGTGATAGTGAGAGTGACAAATGGGTTCTAGCCCCCTCTTATTTAGAGTCCTCCAAGTGACCTAACTGGGCCGACTTCTACTTCTTGACAATAATAATTTAATCTAAATTATTATCTTGAATCGACTTGTCTTCTAAGGTTATTTCCTAACCTTCTAGGGTTTCTCTTGCTTCCCGAAATATTCTAGACTCGTCAAAGGTTACATGTAGAGGTTAATACCTCCCGCAGCTACCGTAATATCAACAATGGGCAAGGTGATGGGCTTGTGATGGGGCTCCACACCCACAAAAGAAGAACAAGATGTTCTAATTTGATGTTGACTTGTGAAAAGACACTTTGACACAGCCCTTTGGACTTGTATAAATAAGCGTCAAGTCATTGTGACATTAGATCATTGTGCAATGATGGAGTTTGCATAAGTGAGGTGCATTTGTGCTAGGAGCTTGAAAATTTCAGCAAGGAGAAATCTGAAATTGTGAGGCAAATCTGGCCTAGGGTTTGGGGTGATTTTTTGTTTCAGTTTTTCAACCAAGAAAGGTTTCTTTCTCAATCAAGGAGGCACACGTGTGAGGGAGGAAGAGCAGCAGGCAAAAGAGGGGCAGTGAGCTCACATGTGTGAGAGACAGCTCGCACGTGTGAGCTGCAAGCCGTACAGTCTGTACAGCCACGTGTGAGCAGGCTAAGGGAACAGAAAAGACAGCTGCACGTGTGGAGGGTTACACAGGCCGCACGTGTGAAAATTTGGGCAGGTACAGCAAGCCGTACAGGCTTACGTCAGCAGGCCGTACAGTGGCAGCAGCCAAGCAGATTTGGAGTCAGACTTTTTCCGGGTATTTTTGCTGAGTATAATTTTGCTGATTTTATTGTTTTTGAGGAGGACAAGGTTGTCCTTAATTTTGGTCAAAGTGTATTGACCAAAATTTTGCCCTCAGATTTTCTGAATTTAATAAAGATTACAGAACAGAAATTTGTGTCTCAGTTGTGTTGGTGATTCATCTCTGATCTTTTGTGTTCCCGCTGCATATAATTTTCAGCCATAATTTTCCGTGTGAAATTGTTCAGTAATAACAGCTAGGGTGTTACTGTTAACTCACTAGGTAGCAATTTTCAGGTCTGAAAATTGGTCACATAGAGTGCATGTGAAAATTGACATTCATTACCATTATTCCCATAATCGATACCCATCACCTATGACTTATTGCAACAGAACTTACATAAGCTTGCAAATGACCACTTGTAGCATTTCTTAATTTCTTAACAAGAAAGATGGCCATTTCCACACATCCCTAAGTGCATGTAATTATTGAACTTGATGAATTCACGAGGGAAAAACATTTATCAAGAATAACCTCACATAGGGCAACTATACCAACAGAGTCAAAACAGGGAATTTTTCAAACCAAGAAACATTGCTATGTGGTTATGTGTTTTCAATCCCATAAACTTCCCAGGCCATCCCAAACCAGATTTTGAAAGCATTTAAGTTACAAAGAATGATGCCCCAATTAAGACATTCATATTGTTAATGTTAACAAATTGAATGGGTATGTCAACACTCAAAACATCCAGTTTACATAAGATTCCAAAAAGGGATTGTGACAAACTGAAAAAATCCACCTACTTACACAAATATAACCCATCTTTGATGTTTTTGTCAAGTGGCAACTGTAGAAATATTCAGGAAAATAGATACCTGCCTTTTTTGACAGATGAAATAAAAAATGGGAATTCATTCCCTTAAAACGTGTGATTTATTCCTCCATTGTGCTTCAGATTCCTGAATATAACATTTTTATTTGCGAGAGTCCATTTGCTGCACCTTTAATTAGGAATCGAGAATGGTGAATCTTTCCCATGGATTTTTCAATACCAAACTCTTAAAGACAGATAAAACTCAATCTTCAATTCCTAAAGCAAACAACTTCATAATGATATTGTGCCCTTTTGGCTCACAAATGCAGCTGCAAAATTTAAGGCAATGATGTAGTCTGAACAAGTCAATAAAATACTCAATTGAGAAATAACTATCCTTGTATTCTTTGCTACCATTCAGGTCAAGCACTGTCAAATTCATCTAGAACATATTTTTATGATCTTAAGGCACATATAGCGTCCAGACTGCAAGCAGAAATCTAAAGATAGGGCCATACTACGGAAAGTCTTTTGGAAAAAATATTTCAAAGGTGGATTATCATATTTGACTCTGGCCTATTTATGGTTAAATCCTAACTGGTGAGCATGTGTACATGTCCGATCTTAAAGTCCATTTTACACCACCCCCTAGCACTTACATTACTTGTCAAATACGTATCTAGATGCATCTGAAGTGCTTGCCACCATACAAGTTGAACAAAATAAATGCATAGTTCCTACCATACAAACTGAACAAGAAGAATTCATACAGTCAGTTATATTCAGTGTTACACAGGAATGCCTTCCCAAGGGTAGGGAACGCACTCCCAGGACATGGGTACTTCAAGGTGATTTTACCGCCTGCACTGAAGCACTAGAGGGGGAGGATTCCTAAGGGACTGTTTAACAGAGAAGGTAGAGTCCTTCCCTTGTGTTGTGTTTCACAAGGGGCAAGGGGATCATAGTTGAATGAAGGATGATGAGATTCCTGGAGGACTCTACTAGAAATATATGTGGTAGATTATGGGAGACTCTACTTGAAATATATGTGGTAGATTATGGATCTGTTCGAAATCTTTGGCACTATGGGATTGTGCTAAGTCAGATTAGAGCCCTGTAGAAGTTTCTTCACCCTTGTGGTATCACAGCCTGGCTTGGGAATGGAATCCACCACTGATTCCCACTTGTAGGCAATGAATCATTCCTCAGTGGCTGGTTTGGTGGACAGGCATTTGAATACAGATGAGTGTTGGTATTCATTTCTGTGTGGAATGCTTTTATTTGTATATTGTTACATGATTCCATGAATTGCAGTAATGTGTGAAATTTGTATTGGAATGGTTAATTGGATTAAACTCATGTTAATCATGCACATGGATTAATTCCTATTGAGCAGTTTTGATATTATTGTGTATGCATGTCAAAATCTTGTTGTAATTATATGTCATGTTAATTATGCAATTGTCTTTGCATGTAAAATTTGTTATGAGGCTTTTAAGGACCAAATTGGACTCACAATGGGGAGGAGATGGAATGAAGAAGAAAATTTTAATGGAGTGCCTCAACAACCAAGGGAGGTGGGTCTGGGTATGCTACAATGCAAAGGGTACCACCCAATATGTTCGGTGAGTGAAATTCCAAACCATCTTGAGGGGGAGACCCTACAATAGTATATGAAGTATGCAAAGAGTACTATGGGCATGGAAAAGATATTGAATTGGGTGATGCAGAGCTTTACTTCTGAGTTCCAGAAACCCAAAACATAAAATGCACCAGAAAATTATGACCCAAAAACTGCTAGTATTAGGACCGTTATTCAGATTACCCTGGATGGCCACCTGGATCAAGTTTGTCAATGTAACATTCCTTATGGCACTCTGCTTAGTAAAAGGGGATCTTTCCAACTCTTTTTCAACATAATATTCAAGGCTCATGTCATCTAGGATGTAGCGATATTAACAAGAGTGAAATCCTTTGATGACATTGTATGAGGATTCCCCCACATGGTGGATCCCATCATGTGACATACGGGGATGTAGGGGTGCAGAGATACTTTGTTTATCTTTGGGAAAAAGCATCCACACACCCACATCGTCATCTGGGATTTATTTCATCTAGGTGTGGGCATTTGTAAGTGCATGAAGTCAGTCTTGCTCAACACATTCAGATGACCCCCACCATTGCACTATTCACGTGACTTGGCTTAAATTAGATGCAAACATCTGCAAGAACCATGGTAAAAGATACTTATATGAATGTAGATGATCCCATATATGCATCACACATGTGGTTTATGAATGCACACAAATACCAAATAAAGACTCAACTAAGTAATAAAAGAACACTCGTTTGAATCCAGCATACAGTAATACTATAGAAAATACTTGAACACAATCATGACATTTTTGTCAAAAAAAATGAAAATACCTTATAAACAAGTTCATACATAAGGTCAAATAAAGGAAAAGGCATTGGAAACAATTAGGAAGGGCACAGGTCCTACACACACACAGTTAGAATAGTATGTATAGCATGTATAAAAACCAAGTATGAGGGAGATTCTTCAAATTAAACCTGGCTAGCAGCTAAAGCAAAAACATACATCACTTGGCTAGACACTGAAAATGGGTTTTTACATTGCAACTTTCCGCAATTACAAAGGAACAAGAAATGAAACATTCTCATAGTACAAAGGAGCTCCTTCCTCAAGATCGAAAAATAAAAGCTTATTAAATATCCTTGCTAAGCAACAATGTCAACTTTCAATTGGTATTTGTGATCATTTTTCACATCTGAACTCGGTACTTATTTCAGGTATGACATTTCTAGTTATGAATCAGAAATTTTTACTTTCCAATGTTTAACTTGGGAGACTAGCTTCATTTTTACTTTCCAATGTTTAACTTGGGAGACTAGCTTCATTCTTTAGACTAGCTTCATTTTTTCTTTCCAATGTTTAACTTGGGAGACTAGCTTCATTCTTTAGTAGATACATGTGCGCTCCCACCAAGAAAGTAATTCAAGTGTACAAAAGAAAAAATGACGAAAGTGTATCAAGCGGTATTTTGGCATCTAAGTTCACCATTTATTTCAGGTAAAACGTTTCTTATATCAAGTAAAAATAATTAGTTCACAATGTTTAATTTAGATTAGCGTCACTCTTTCATAGGTGTGTGCTGCTAGAAAGGAATGAATTCAATAGTCTACAATAGCAAAAATGGAAAATCCCAACTCTATAAAAAAGTATATACCTGCAAGCCCTGAGAACCAGTCACTTTCCAAAGTATTAGCAATATTAACAAGGCAATCAGATATCTGCAACATTAATAGGCAGGATCTAGAGTTAAAGATCAGGTTGATACATTAAATATGATGTAGACAACAAGCAGTAAAGTATTTAGTACGTGATTACATCTCAGTCTTATATGATATTTCTGTAGGGTAAAAAAATTATCTGTGTTGATTTTTCGGATTCTCGGATCTTGATAGTTATGACTTATGATTTCGAAACAAGATTTACTTTCATACCACAGTTATCATAGAATAACTGTACATTGAAAATCTCAACTATAACAATGCAGCAGAAATAACAAGATCTAGAAATATTAACCATGCACAGTAAACACAAGAACACGAGTTTATCCTGGGAAACCCAACCTTGGGAGAAAACCCAACAACCTTTCTTATAGAAGAATTTAGTCCAAGATATTACCAGTACATCACCATCACCAGATCAAAATATCATACAGAGAAGATCCTCCCCAAGGCTAGCGTCTCCAAGAGCTAGCGTCTCACTAGAATAGCCAAGATAACACCAAGCAAGAGCTTCTCCAAGTCTAGCGCCTTCCCCAAGTGTGGCGCACTCACCAAGATAACCAAAAACCAAGATATAGTGAAATTACCACGACTGCAGCTGACAACTACCTTATGCGCACTGCAGAAGGAGAGTTGTCTGACTGACCAAATGAAATGATCCAATCCTGTATTTATACTAATCTATGCACCTGTCTGGGGACGACTTCTCATTCTAGGTCTTCAAATTTACTTTATTATTTTTTGTCTTTTACTGGTGAGGCCGACATCTCTTCCTGGGTCTTCAATTTCTTCTTGGGGCTTATGTAATGATAAAGATGGGTTTTCTTGTACTTTCTTATGGAGAATGATTGCCCGAAGTGCAAAACTTCAACACTCGCTCTCAATGAGGGAGGCATTCTCCATACTTGGATTTCTTCTGTCATAGAAAGGTTGTCCTTGAGCCTGGTTGATGTAGTCTTCTCTGGAATGCACCCAGTTGATGTATACTTCCCCACATAGCACCTAGTTGATGTATGCTTCTCCCACATAGCACCTCGGGTCTCCAACAGCCCTTGTCAAGTCAGCATGATCAAGGATAGAGACCACACCTAGGTCATTCTCCTTAGCCAAGTCAGCATGGCCATCAGAGGAGAATGCTCGATGCTAATATACGAAGAACATCAACACCCTAGGCCACTCTCCTTAACCAAGTCAGCATGGCTATCGAAGGAGAGTGTCTGCACGATGCTAATACATGGAGAACATCAACGCCCTAGACCATTCTCCTTAGCCAAGTCAACATGGCTATCGGAGGAGAATGTTTGTCTGATGTATATGTACCTCGAGTCTTTATCAGTCCTTGATCAAGTCAGCATGATCAAAGAATAAAGACTACGCCTGGGCCATTCCTCTTAGCCAATTCAGCATGGCCATCGAAGAAGAATGTGCCATTATCCTTAGCCAAGTCAGCATGGCCATCGGAGGAGAATGTCTGCCATTTTCCTTGACCAAGTCAACATGGCCATCGAAGGAAAATGTCAGCCCGGTACTGCCATCTGGAGAAGCATCAGTACCTCGAGTCTTTGTCAGTCCTTGTCAAGTCAGCATGATCAAGGATAAAGACTACGCCTGGGTCATTCTCCTTAACCAAGTCAGCGCGGCCATCGGAGGAGAATGTCTGCTCGGTGTTGCCCAAAACATCAACACTCCCTCTCAGTGAGTAAGTCCTTCTGCACCACGCCAAGATTGTCTCTGGATACTGGAGCTTTACTACTCCCTTCTGCATCATGTCTTGGATGAAGTCCTGCAAGAAGCTTTTGAAGCCACACTGCTTTGCTTCTTGCGATACTGGTTGTGATATACTATGTCTCTACTGTATTGAGTGCTACTTGAAATCGTAACTGATATCAAGTTGAAGCAGCACCCCAAGGTGCTCAATCTGTCTACTGTACTCCCTACCCAATCGGAATTTGCATATCCCTGCAGCCTTACTTCACCACTGAGACATATCTGAGGCCATATCCGACTATACCATGCAAGTAAATCAACACATGCTTCGTTGCAACCCAATGGTAGTGTCTCGGCTCTACCATGAACTAGCTCAAGGTGCAAAGCAAGTATCTGGCCTGGTGTTAACCAGGTACATCAAGGATCCAATCAACTTCATGTACATCGTGGGATCCACCAAATCTGAATCTGAAGTAGAATCACTCAGCTTCTTCAGATTTGTCTCCATATGTGTAGCCATGGACTTGCAGTCCATCATATCGAACCTCATCAGTATCCCCTAACTGAGGAAGATCTCATCTGATCTATGTCACACCTCTAATCCCAAGAAATGGTACATCTGGTCAAGATCCTCCACCTCGAACTCTAAGGCCAACTCCCTCTATCACTGGAGTAAGTCCTGTTATCCAGTCTGCCTCATTGGCTGCTCCCTCTATGACTGAGACAAAATCCATATCTCAATCCTCCTGATTGGCTACCTCCTTTGTCACTATAGCAAAGTCTACTGAAACAAGTGTATCCTCCTAGGAGATCTCACATCTCCTAGAGGCCTCCTCAACTCATGACACGTGTCTATCAGTTCTAGAAGATGTCTCTCTCCCACCTGAATCTAAGGGGGAACTCCCCCTGAATGATTGGCTCTTCCTCTGAGTCAACTGAGTCTCTCTGAGATCAGGCTCACTCTGAGTCTTCATGCTCCCTCTAAAGCTTGACTCTCTCTAAGTCTATACAATCTAGGGAGCCATCTGCTCCCTCCTACACCTACTGACTTCCGTTGAAGTCTAATCTCCAATGAACTGTACTGGGAGGTTGCTCCTCCTTACTGGATCCCGAGGGTTGACTCCCTCTGAGTTGGTACTTGGTGGGGCCATCTGCCTCACCACTAGTGGTGCCACCTGCTCCTCCTCATAACCGTGACTCTATGTAACTCGAGAAACTCTGAGTATCATGAAAAACTACACGTCTCACTACATCCTGCAAAGTATCATGAAGCCATGCTGGCCTCTACCTGGTCACTGCCACATCTATGGGTAGATCCACTGGCCCTTCTAGCTCTACTGACTCTTCCTGATGATTTGAAGAGTGAACAACTGAACTGTACGGTCATCCTACGAAGCCTTCTGCTCCTCACTATCAATCTTCATGTGGAACACTTTGTATCCCACAAAAATATCCTTTTTTCCAAAAGGATTTAACTTCGTCCTTTTCGCCTTCGGTATATGGATGTATACTGTCATGTATACAACTCCATGTATGGATAGTCTGCTCCATGTCTGGATAGTGGCAATATTTCAACAAAGCTCTAACACCATGTTGATTTTTCGGATTCTCCGATCTTGATAGTTATTGCCTTATGATTTCGAAACAAGATTTACTTTCATACCACAGTTATCATAGAATAACTGTACACTCAAAATCTCAACTATAACAATGCAACGGAAATAACAAGATCTTGAAATATTAACCATGCATAGTAAACACAAGAATACAACACAAGAACAAAAGAGTTTATCCTGTGAAACCCAACCTTGGGAGAAAACCCAGCAACCTTTCTTATAGAAGAATTTGGTCCAAGATATTACCAATACATCACCATCACCAAATCAAAATATCATACAGAAAAGATCCTCCCCAAGGCTAGCGTCTCACTAGAATAGCCAAAAGATAACACCAAGCAAGAGCTTCTCCAAGTCTAGCGCCCTCCCCAACTGTGGCGCACTCATCAAGATAACCAGAAACCAAGATATAGCGAAATGACCACGACTGCAGCTGACAACTACCTTATGCGCACTACAAAAGGAGAGTTGTTTGACTAACCAAATGAAATGATCCAGTCATGTATTTATACTAATCCAGGCGCCTGTCTGGGGCCGACTTCTCATTCTGGGTCTTCAAATTTACTTTATTATTTTTTGTCTTTTACTGGTGGGACCGACTTCTCTTCCTGGATCTTCAATTTCTTCATTGGGCTTTTGTAATGATAAAGATGGGTCTTCTTGTACTTTCTTATGGAGAATGACTGCTCAAAGTTGCAAAACTTTAACACTGAGATTATCCCAAACATGAGATATGACCTTTTGATTTCCTTAGATGCAAAAGAAGTTAGGATTGTACATTGAGTAAAGAGAACACATTGGGTCACTTAGCCTACAGCTGCAAATATGACATCAAAGGACACGTGTAGAGTTCAGTCTCTTTGGTGCAGAGAAGCCCTAAAGAAGCAATGGTTTTGTGTGAACTTCTGCCATCTAGCATGCCCCATACAGCAATTGTACCTGATTTTGAATTCCCTAGCTTCTTTTTCTCAATTTGTCAAACCATGCTTGTCTGTTTCTAGTTGACTGTGGTCCTAATTGGGCCTAGGGTAGGGTCAATTGTCTTTCAAATGTTTCCGAGACTTACTCCACACAAGCTAATCTGCATATTCCCTGTTTTCCCTGCATGGCACCACTTAGGTTATGGGTCTAGCATATTGCAGAGGCAAACCTAGTTGGTTGTTGGTTAGCCATACAAGTTTTCCTAAACCACATGCATGTATGTAGGGCCTAGGGTAGGGTCAATTGCCTTTAAGATGTTTTCATGACTTACTCCACACAAGCTAATCATGCAATTCCTTGTTTACCCTACATGACACCACTTAGGTCATGGATTTAGCAGGTGTGCCTAGTTGGTTGTTGATTAGCTGATTAGCCATACAATTTTTCCTAATACTACATGCATGTATGTATTTATTATGTATCTAATATATATGCATAACATGTATGTAATCCATTAATCACCTAGAAACATTGATTTTTAGTTTAATAAATTGCCCCAAAAAGCAGAAAAAGAGCATCATTACCATTGTTCCCATAATTCATACCCAACACCTATGAGTTGTTGCAGCAGAAGTTAGAACTTACATAAGCTTGCAAATGACCACTTGTAGCATTTGTTAATTTCTTAACAAGAAAGGTGGACATTTCCTCACACTCCTAACCCCTGAATAAGTACATGTAATTCTTGAACTTGATAAATTCATGAGGGCAAAACATTTATCAAAAATAACCTCATATAGGGCTACTATACCAAGAGAGTCAAAACAACGAATTTTTCAAACCGAGCAGCATGAGTCTATGGTTATGTACAATGTTACTGGGAGCCCCCCCCCCCTCTATGGTTATGTACAATGTTCCTAGGAGCCCCCCCTCCCCCCCCACTCTCAAGCTCCGGAGCGCGCTCCAAGTGGGAGCTCCCAAAATTCGGGGCGCTCTCGGATGCTCCCTACCATTTCGGGAGCACCACCATCCCAAGGCACTCCCCCTATGCTCTTCCCACTCTCCCCACATGCTCCCGAGTAGAACCTATACACTCCTACAAAAAGCAAAAAAATATTTTTTTTTCTAATTTTTGAGGTAAGGTGGGGCCTAGGGTAGGCTTAGGGTTTAGCGGAAAGTAAGGAGGAGAATAAAGGAGCTCTCCCCCCTCTATTTTCCTCATTCTTTCATCTATGTTTGCTTGATCTTGGAGAAGAGAGAAAAGGAGAGTGCAGATTTGTGAGAGCTTGGAGTAGAGAGCAAAGGAGAGCTTGGAAGAGTGAGCAAAGAGGAGCTCGGAGGAGAGAACAAAGGCAAGCATCTATCTCAAGTTTCAAGAGCTAAAGAGGTCATCCCAAACCCCAACTCCCTCATTTCCTTGGGTTAACTTTGTTTATGGTTTTTTCCTCCTCTTCTACTCTTTCCCATTCCTTCTTCTCCCTCATTTTATTGCGGGTTGTTCATCTAGAACTTGAGGAAAATGGTCTTCTTTCGTTTATCATTCCTTTTTTGGTTTTCATGGTCTTGGCGGGGACTAGGCATCGAAGGGAAGAAGAGGATAGTGTTCATTCTCATGATGACCCACAATATGACGAATTTGGTGAAGGGTTTGAAGAGGATGAAGAGGGCAATGAAGGTGGCAAAGCTTCATTGACACCCTTGTGGAGATTTGTGACAAAACTTGAGGGGGGGAGAGGTGGTGGAACCACTAAATTTTTAGGTCATCATGATTGACATCAAGGAAAACCTTATACCGGTTCATATACCCATGTGAGGAGGCATCTTTATGGTGTAATGAAGAGTGATGACAATAAGGGGGCCATTAGGATCTCAGTTTTCCCTAAGATATCCAAGGAAGAGAGACAAAAATACATAAAGATAGAGGAAGTTGCACAAAGAAAGCATGGTAAAAAAAAAAAGCTTCAATCTGATGCCTCATCAAAATTTGGTGGCAACACATCTCCATCTCCTCATGGTTTTGAAACCTCTGGAACTAGAAGAACAATAGCAGATTTCCTTTATATTGGAGGTATGGATGAGGTGGGATGCAAAAGTGGTTTGATTTCTCTATGGTTGTGGTATGCCATTCAATGTGTTTCGCTCCCCCTATTGGCATGATCTTGTCAAGGGAATCAACAAAGCCCCCAAAGGATACAAGAGCCCCCCTTATGAGAAAGCTAGAACTGTGTTACTCAACAGGGAAAGAGCAAAAATTCAAAGAGCTTTAACACAGTTTATAGATGATTGGGGGGACTTTGGGGTATCCATTGTATCGGACAGTTGGACAAATGTTAGAAACCAACATTTGATCAATGTTCTAGGTGTTTCTATTATCGATGCAGTGTTTCTTGCAGCACATGACTCCTCTTCAATCATTGCATCTTCTCTAAACAATTCAGAGCTCATGTTGAAAACAATTAATGATGTTGGTCCTAATGTGATTCAAGTAATCACTGATAATGCAACAAATTGTAAGAGAGCGAGTAAAATCATTAAGTGAGTTCATCCACGCATCTTTTTGTCTGGGTGTTTGGTGCACACCTTGAACCTTTTGATGCATGATATTATCAAGCATAGAGAATGTGGATGAATTAATCAGTCGTACAAGAGAGGGAAGCAAGTCATCAAATTTATGATCGGGCATACAAGGGTCAATTACTTCTACAACACTTACTCTAGGATTTGCTTGCTATTACCTCACCTTTAAGTTCCTATTGAAGGTGAGACAAGCTTTGGGTGTTATGGTGGTGAGTGATGCATGGGATGAATTGAGCAATGATAGAGAGAAGATGCTACTGCAGTGAAAGAGACAGTTCTTGACAGTCAATTTTGGTCACAGGTTCGGTATGTTTTGCAATTCACCAAGCCAATTTATCACATGATCAAGTTTGCAGATTCAGATCAGCCAATCATTTGGGAGGTGTATGAACAAATGGATAGCATGCTAGGGCAGATTAAAGACATTGTTGAGCCTAAAGATGTCAACCTGTATATTCATATTCGTGGAAGCAAAAAAATGGTGGCAAATGTTAAATATTCCACTACATGCCTTAGCATATGTGCTAACACCTAAATACTTTCATGTATCATGGCTTTCATCACCAGCAACTGGTGGTGGGTCAAAGAAAAGACCACACCAAGCTCCAGAGGTTCAAGCTGGTTATATGAAAGCTTTAGACAAATTGATCCCAAATGAGGAGGAGTGTGACAACAAACGAAAACAATTGAGCCAATACATCTTTGGCAATGGTGCCTTTCGGACCAACCACGCAATTAGAGATCGAGGGAATCTGAGTTCTCTCGAGTGATGGAATATGCATGGCGGTGCTACCCCACAGCTGCAACGTTTGGCAACATGAGTGCTTTCACAGGTGGTGAACACTTCTTCTGCAAAGAGGTGTTGGAGCACCTACAATTTCATACATAGCATCAAAAGAAACAGGTTGAATGTAGGCCAGGCACAAAGCTTGGTTTATGATCATTACAACTTGCGATTGTTGTCCCATTACTGTGAGGAGGCAAAGATGGATAAAAAATTGAAGCATTGGGACAACAATCCAAAGGAGGATAATTGGGAGGATGGAGTATTGCTTTTAGAGAAACTGGAGAGTGTTCTTTTGGATGATGATGATCATGTTGAGATGCCACCCCCCCATCCACTGCCATGGTCACCATGTCCAGGACTTGAGCTACAACACTAGGGGCTTCATCTTCACTTCCACCGCGGTCGTCTACATCTACTTCTGCACTGTTTCATCCTTCTCAGGAGGCTCCACTACCACCACGAGGAGGCTCACACAAAAATTGTGGTGGTGGAAGGAGGATGGGATAGTTGTTTGATGTTTCTCCTTTCTCATTACTTTATATGTCATAGTCTATAGATGATAGATTCAAGGTATTTAGCAACTCACTCAGTTTAAACTTTATTGTTTTGGACCTTTCGGTTTTGACTCTTCATACTTCAGTGCAGATGGACTATTTTGTAAACATAACTATTTGGTCATGACTCATGTTATTGTTGACAGTTGTTGGATAACTAATTTCATTCTATAAGTTAATGGTCTACTTTCTATTATATGGCTTAAAAATTTGTATGTTGCTTTGTAAGTTTGTAATTGCTAGAATCTAGATGGTTGATGCTCAAATAATTAATCATTGATGTACTATGGATGCCATTTCTATCTATATTAATGTACAAATATGCATGTTTTCATATAATATGCAGCTAATTTGTCTTTCTACGAGTTTTTTTTAATATAAACGCACAATATATATATATAAAACAAACGATCTGCTCCCGAGGATTTTTGGAAAATGACACTCTTGACGCTCCCGCTCCAGGAAACATTGGTTATGTATTTTCACTTCCATAGACTTCCAAGGCCATCACAAACCAGATTTTGAAAGCATTTGAGTTGCAAAGAATGATTCCCCAATTAAGACACACTCATATTGTTAATGTATGTTAACAAATTGAACGGGTATGTGAACACTCAAAACATCCAGTTCACATAAGATTCCAAAAAGGGATTGTGATAAACTGAAACAATCCACCTTCTTTCACAAAAATAACCCATCTTTGACGTTTTTGTCAAGTGGAAACTATAGAAATATTCAGGAAAAGAAATACCTGCTTTTTTGTCTTATGAAATAAAAAATGGGGAAAGTTTAGTTTCTCTTGTGCAGATAAAATAGGACTTCATTCACTTAAAACATGTGATGTATTCCTCCATTGTTCTTCAGTTTCCTGAATATAACATATTTATTTGCAAGAGTCCATTTGCTGCACCTTTAATCCGAAATCAAGAATGGTGAATCTTTCCCATGGTGTTTTCAATACCAAACTCTTAAAGACAGATAAAACTCAATCTTCAATTCCTAAAGCAAACAACTTCATAATGATATTGTACCCTTTTGGCTCACAAATGCAGCCGCAAAATTTAAGGCCATGATGTAGTCTGAACAAGTCAATAAAATACTCATTTTAGAAACAACTATGTGTGTATTCTTTGTTACCATTCAGGTCAAGGACTGTAAAATTCATCTAGAACATATTTTTATGATCGTAAGGCACAGATAGCCTCCAGAGTCCAGACTGCAAGCACAAATCTAAAGATAGGTCCATACCAGGGGAAGTCTTTTGGAAAAAATGTTTCAAAGGTGGATTATCATATTTGACTCTGGCCTATTTATGGTTAAATTCTAACTGGTCAGCATGTGCACGTCTGATCTTAAAGTCCATTTTACACCACCCCTTAGCACTTACATTACTTGTCAAACATGTATCCAGATGCATCTGAAGTGCCTTCCACCATACAAGTGGAACAAAATAAATGCATAGTTCCTACCATACAAGCTGGACAAGAAGAATTCATATGGTCAGTTATATTCAGTGTTACACAGGGATGCCTTCCCAAGGGTAGGGGACACACTCCTAGGACATGGGTACTTCAAGGGGGATGTTTCCCACGTCCCCTTTTGAGGGGGACTCAAGGGGATGCAGTAGGGAACATCCCCCTCAAAAGATGAGATGCTCCCACGCACCCTTCAAGTTCTCAAGCTCTCATTCAGCTCTTAGCTAATTAACTCCCTCTTGCCATAAATGATGAAGTTTATAAATGCAAAACTAAGAATAGAAATGTAGAAAGGAGAGAAAATTAAAAAACAGAAATGCAACAAATATGCTTACTACCCACAAAAAAACTTCAACAAAACCATAATAATTCTAAAAACTTCAGAATAATGTACCTGGAAAATATTGTTGGAATGGGTCTCTAGAATAATCGTATCTCTATTCAACTACCCAATGGCACTAATCAGCTCTCCAAGACACTCCAAGACAATCTCCAACTTTCTCCAAGACTCACCCGCTCACAACACAAATGTAATTTCTGAATGCTGTTTAATCATGAGCAGAACAATTGTTATAAGCCATTCTAGGGTTTGGGGATTTTCCTTTCTTCAATATTAATAACACCTTGATTAGGGTTTTTCCAAAGTTGTTGGCCCTTTGAGAGCCCTATCAAGGCTAACATAGTCTTAAAACAATGCCCAAATGGGCATGTTTCGAGGCCTTTTTTGTGGAGGCCATGTGAACAAGAGCACGGAGTGGCTCTTGGCCTATGAAGTGCACCTATGCACTCCTTAACAAGCTTGAAGCCCATGTAAGCTGTCGACCATGAAGAACGGACATGGAACCCTTGCAAGAGCAATGTGGCTCTACCAACAAAGCTTCTAGAACATTCCAATTGTCACTGGAGCCGTCCCTACAGGAAAGGGACTGTTTCGTTCCATTTCCCAAGTTCCAACAAACACAATAACCTCGAGAACAGGTACCTCATTTACCGAGAGAAATCCTTGTGAAACTATAGAAATTACGATTCCTTTTGCAAGTGCCAACAATAAGTGAAATTGCTCCTAATCTAACAATTTCCAAAGATGGGTCATCCCCATATTGAACCATTCAAGTGGCAATGGGTAGTGCACCAAACTATTGATCTACAAGGTTGCCATATGTATCGAAGAAAGGGTGTATGAGGATATCATTAGGATTCCTCCAACCAAGTCTAATTTGATGTCAGTTGAAGATGGCATCAATCAATTGTCATCGTTGGGAAATGATTTGCATAAGATCTTGATGGTAGTATATGCAATTCTGCAATAGTTAGTATTTATTCTTTGCCCTTAGATCCAATTTATTGATTCCTTTCCTTAATTACAATTCAGTTGTATATTTAGATCATGCACCTCACCAAAACTACCAACATACAATGGTTAGCAAAAGCCCTATTACTTGACTAAATTCAGCAACATTCCAGTTTTTGTCCCTTGGGACAGCTTTGTAATTGTTGAAATGTAGTCCAATAAACATATTTACAAAGTAACATAGTAGGTTTACTATTTGCAATCCTCTTTTGCAAGGATTACACGGTTGCAATTCTTAATTAGCTTCTTATGGTTTTAGACACTCATTAGCTTTACTTTGTGAACTTGCATTATTTTCCATTGCAATCACTTTAGCAATGTTTGCAATTGCGATTAGATCTTAACATAATTGAGTTGTTTTTGCGACCACTCTATGGATTCCTAATCGTTAAGCTAGTTTTCTCTTCTCCCTATATTTGTTTTTTTCTATTGTATACCTAAGTAATGCAACCACGATATTAATTCTTCACATTTGTAATATTTTCAAACAATCCTCCATGACATGATTGGATCAAAAAGTTCATATACTGCTATTCTTAGAATTAAAATCAGTAGTAACTAGTCAGTGCCCAAACTAGTTGAAATGAAAATATTATGGTGGATGTTTAATACTCCTCAACCAATTGGACTAAGATTATCCTTGTGCATGTGTAGTTAGTGTACCATAAACTGTGTACATGCCATCATCTTGCCACTAATTCTCATTATTCTTCGGTTTCTAAGAACAATGATTCAAAACATGAATCCATGTTTGATTTAATAGATACATATCATAGTTATTGACCCTTTTGCAATTAGTTTGCTTAAAATTATCACTAAACTCCAAGATGTCCAAAGTATATGTATTATAGAAAAGATTCTACTTGTATGTGTTGCAACAGATATCTTTATTTTTGTCAAGCACTCTTGTCATTGACACTTTGTTTTCTTTCAATCATTGCTACAATTTACAAGTGTTTTGTTTTATAAGTGTAAAACACAATCCAGCCCAAGGGGTTAGCTCAACCAGTCCTTGCCAATGTTGCTAGGCATTTGGCTAGTTCCGTGCTAACAAGTGCTCTGTTCAAATCCACTTGGGTGAAACACACTAGTCTACATCGACGGGTTTACTAGGGATGCCATCAACAAATGAGGGAAAGCATCCCTTCGGTTTCCTTGGAAAAAAAAGTGAAACATGACCCCAATATCTTTATAAATAAAAAGCTTCCTTTGACTATTAATAAAAATAGAGGATGTGTTGAAATATTGTAACTGCGAAGAATATTTTAATTATAATTGAGTTATTATCTTATTTATCAATCCCCTTTTGTGGATTGACCATGTCGGGACTTATGTATGACCAAACCCACTTTTGTGGATTGGTCAAACCCTAATCAATTGGTGTTAATTGAGAAGTCGACCCCTAGGGCTAATTAAAGTGGTTTTAGCCACTAGTTGAAGAAGTCGTCCTTGTTTGGTGAAAAGACACAACCCTAGCGCCTATCAGCTAGTATAAATAAGAGAGGATGATGCCTCATTCTTACACTCACTCAGCCACTCATCTAGTGCGCAAGTTTTGGAGATAGTTGTAGTTGCCAGAAGAAGGAGAGAGAGGTGCATGCTCAGTCTTGGTTATTCTTGATAGTCTTATCTTGGCATTGTATTGGCAATCTATATTAAGGAAGTTTTTGTTGGGTTTTCTCCCCCATGAGGGTTTCCCAGGATAAAATGTTGTGTACCTTGTGATTGTGTTTCTCTCAGTGATCCTGCTTATGCTATTATTGTCTAGTAAATTGAAAAGAACTTAATTGCAGCTCTAAATTTAACATGGTATCAGAGCTAAACTGAGTAGAGCATCTTTCACTCAGTAACCAAAAACGTCATTGTTGTCGTACAAGAAAATTAGGGCTTTTTATTGGAAGGGAGTTTCTGACTAAAAACCATCTAGGGAAGTGATCCCTAGCCTAGCGAACTCATTGGCAGCTTGAGCACACCTCTTTAGTGGCCAGAGCCTCCGGAAAGTGAAACCCTAGTTTTGACTAGTACCAGAAAACCAAAAAAACAGGTAACCAGAACCAATACCAAAAGTACCAGTCTAGATTTGCGCAGGTTCAATTTCAAGGGGTAAAATTTGGATTTTTTGAAATCTGACTGCTCCAGCCTACTTGCCTCAGCCCAACGCATCTAGTCCTTGGATCGGAATTCCAAAATTTGAAAATTGAAAAATTAGGGTTTCCTCATAAAACCCTAAGTTGTTGTTGCAGTACCAATTGCAGCTACAATTGCAGTACCAGTTATAGTTGCAGTTGCAGCACCAGTTACAGTTACAGTTGCATTATCAATTGCAGTTGTAGTGCCAATTCCTTCATGCCAGTTGCAGTGCCAGCACCAGCTGTAGTACCAGTTGCAATAAAAGTTTTTGTGAAGTGTTGGGACTGTTGTTTTATTGTCCTAGTGCACCTTACCCTAGCAAGATACTGTCAGAGGTATGTACTTACATATGTATTGTTATTCTAAAAGGGTACTTGCAGGAGAAAGGATTTGTTGACAATCATAGATCCAGGGATCTCAAATCCAACCCATTCAGAGGAATAATGCACCCCGGGTTTGATTATATTGATATGCATCTATTTGTTATTATTTTGACATATAGATTGTATGCTGAAGTTATGACCATCATACTAACCCTTGGTCAAAATTAAATCCAAAGTATTAGAATGAGATTAGAGTTAATTCTCAACTTAGATTTCCATCAAGATAGCATATTGTCTTAGTACAAAGGACAAGTTGAAGAAAGCACTTGTCATCTTGAGTGAAGGAAACTTGGAAGAAAAGCGACACACACATTCTTGAGAACAAGACTCCAAGTTCCAGGTTTGATTGATTAAGTTGATAAAATTTAAAATTGCACATGACAAGTTTGATAACTACCTCATTACAAGTAAACACTATAATTGAGGTAGCAGTCTTTGAAAAGTAATATGCTTGGTAGCATGTGAGCATATTGAGATAAATGCTTATTATTTACCAAATACAACTAACATCTCCTCTAGGAGAAACTTCTTGTTTTAGTTCCAGGTTACCATGGGGGAATGTTTGATCACAACACTAGAAGAGTGTTGATCTCATTTCATATTGTATTTCTTACTTTTGATCTTTGTTTCAGGAAGGTCACAAGTGATAGCTCTAAAGGAGCTACTGTGACGATTATTCGTGCTATTGTTTTATTATTATTATCAAAAGAGTATTATTCTTGCTTGTTGTTTTGTTGACCTTGTTTCGGGTTACAGGTGATAACCCTGAGGAAGCTATAGTGACTGTTGCAAGAGGCAACATACTAGATGAGACATGGAGTAGACTATCCAAGTCGTATATGTGATCGTATACATTCAGAAGATGAAGAAGAAACTATTTTTGAGATACAGAGTATCTCATATGGAGATTGATTGTAAGGAGCAGAAGGCTCCAAAGATGATCGAACATTAGAACAAGAACTCATATTAGACTTGTTCAAAGGATAATGAAGCCACCTTGACAGGAAGCAGAATTCGTTTAAAGTTTGACTCGGCGTTTCATATTTAGACTTGGTATTCAACACCAAGTATATCCTGCAGAGACTATGAAGTCCTTGTAGACTCAGAAGAAATCAAGAACAGAGTGAGCCTAATCTCAGGGAGGATCAGATGGGAAAAAGAGACATCTTTCAAGACTCGCAGACAAGATGCCAAGAGTTGAGAAAACTAGATCGTAGCTTCAAAGACCTCTAAGAGACATGAAATCTCCTCAGAAGATTCTCTTGTTTCAGTGACAGAGAAGGAAGCCAATCAGAAGGACTGGGATATGGATTTTTCTGTGAGACTAGAAGGGAAGTCAGTGTCGACTTCCAAGATTGATCTAACAGATCAAGCATGTTGCGGATAACAGTATAAAAGATGTACGAAGACTGAATTGTGTCCAGAGGATTCTCCAGCAAGAGGGAGAAGACTATGACGAGACACTTACTCCAGTAATCGAAGAAATAGTTCCAGTATTCGTAAAAACAACCAGAACAACCATGATTTCGATACAGTATGAGATTCAGGGGGAGCAGTCCCTGTATTTGAGATTGAGTTACCTCCATCAAAGAGGAAAAGCCACCTTCAGTATCAATTATTGAGCCACTCTCAGATGAAGTTGTTGCCATGATAGAATAGAGGAGCTATTCTCAGTGTTCAGCAGTCACAGTGAGAATGGAGCAACCATTCTCAACCTCGAAGCAGTTGCAGGTGCAGAATCCCAGTTCCAGAGGAACAGTTGCAGTGAGCGTAGAGGACATACTCTCAGACAGTAAGACAGATAGTGCTTTACAGAGCTAGCACATGATTGTGCAAATTAAGTTGCAACTAAGCAAGTGTACCAGGTTGGTACAATGTGATATGAAAAATTGGTTTGAAATTAAAGATAGAAAGACTCATGTCTATAGATTGAAGAAAGCTCCGTACTGATTGAAGCAAGCTCCCAGAGCTTGATATGGCAGAATTGATAGTTTCCTGACGAGCTTGGGATTTACCAAGAGTAAAGTTGATTATAACCTTTACTTTAAGGTTATGAATGATGAGCCAGTTATATTGCTAACTTATTCTTAACTAGAAAAGAAAAGCTCATCACTGATTGTAAGAAGAAGCTCGCTGCAGAGTTTGAGATGAAAGACCTAGGCCTAATGCACTATTTCTTAGGTCTTGAGGTTTGGCAGAGCCCAGAGAAGATATTCCTAAACCAAGGGAAGTATGCAGCTGAAATATTGAAGAGGTTTGATATGTTGGAGTGTAAATCCATGAACACACACATGGAAACAAAGTTGAAGCTCATGGTTGATACTTCGTCGAAATTGGTTGATGCTACGTTGTATAGACAGATCATTGGATCGTTGATGTATCTGACGAACACCGGGCGAGATATATGTTTTGTTGTGAACACCTTGAGTCAGTATCTGATAGACCCCAGACGTGTTCACCTTGTTGCTACAAAACATGTGATGAGATACCTTAAGGGTACGTTGGACTTCGGTCTCTGTTACAATGGAGATCATGACTTCAGACTAGTTGGTTATACTGATTCAGATTGGGCTAGAAGTGTTTCTGGCAGAAAGAGCACTTCAGGATGTTGTTTCAGTCTGAGGTCAACATGACTTCATGGCAAAGTAGGAAGCAATCCAGTATTTCTCTCAGCACGGCAGAAGCGGAATACATTGTCGCATGTTCTGCCATTTGTGAAGCCATATGGCTTCGGAAGTTGTTGACAGGTCTATTTGATCTGGAGATGGAAGCCACCGTGATTCTATGCGATAACCGGAGTTGCATAAAGATGACGGAGAACCATGTGTTCCATGATAAGTCGAAGCACATAGAAATATTGTATCACTATATTCATGATATTGTACAGAGAGGAGTTGTAAAGCTCTAATATGTTGGCACAGATGAGCAGGTTGCAGATGTGTTGACCAAGCCTCTGCCTCATGTAAAGTTTGAATACTTTCGAGACAAGCTTGGTATAGTCCGAAAGGACCTCCCTCGAAAGGGGGAGTGATGATGATGATACTATGGTATCCTGACCAACAGCGGGTAGCTCAGTTGGGATTTTATATCCTAGGGGACTGATCATCCCTGGACAGATCCCGAAGGACCGATAAGGACAGTCTGTCAGAGTAACTGTGCATGTATATGCCAGTTGTGGTCAGAAGTGGTAGCTCCGTTAGGATTTTATATCCTAGGGAATCTTTTGATTCTTGGGCAGATCCCGAAGGTTCGGTAAGGACGGTCTGTCAGAGTACCACGTGGTAGCTCCGTTAGGATTTTACATCCTAGGGAATCTTATGATTCCTGGGCAGATCCCGAAGGTCTGATAAGGACAGTCTATCAAAGTACCACAAAATGTTGTTGTTGCACCTGCCTCATTCTATTTCCCTCTGTTGATCATGTTGTTATCTCAACCTCGTGTTGATGATGTTGTTATCTCAGCCTCATGTTGATGATGTTATCTCAACCTCGTATTGATGATGTTATCTCAGCCTTGTGCTGATGATGTTGATGATGTTGTTATCTCAACCTCATGTTGATGATGTTGTTGTCTCAGCCTTGTGTTGTTGATTTTCCTCCAGCCTCGTGTTGTTGATGTTGTTGTACCAACCTCGTGTTGTTGATGTTGGTGTACCAGCCTCGTGTTGGTGATATTATTATTCTAGCTTCAAGCTATTGATGTTGATGCTTCAGCTTCATGTTGAAGATGATGATGATGATGCTACTTTAGCTTCATGCTAAAGATGATGATGATGATGATGTTACTTCAGCTTCATGCTAAAGATGATGATGATGTTGCTACTTCAGCTTCATGTTGAAGATGTTGATGATGATGTATCAGTCTTGTATTGATTGATGATGTTGTATTAGTGTTATACTAATTGATGTTGATGCAGAGAATGATGATGATGATGCCATTCCAACTCCATGTCGTGAATGATGATGATGATGCTATTCCAACTCCATGTTGTGAACGATGATGTTATTAATGATGAGAAAAACTTCCGATGATTTATAGATGTGCCAGTCGATGATCTAGATGTTGTTGCCCTCTCTCTCTCCTGATGATGTTGTATTGTAGAATACCCTTCTTGTTAAGGGGGAGTGTTGAAATATTGTAACTGCGAAGAATATTCTAATTATAATTGAGTTATTATCTTATGGATCAATCCCCTTTTGTGGATTGACCATGTCGAGACTTATGTATGACCAAATCCCCTTTTGTGGATTGACCATGTCGAGACTTATGTATGACGAAATCCCCTTTTGTGGATTGGTCAAACCCTAATCAATTGGTGTTAATTGAGAAGTCGAACCTTAGGGCTAATTAAAGTGGTTTTAGCCACTAGTTGAAGAAGTCGGCCCTGCTTGGTGAAAAGACACAACCCTAGCGCCTATCAGTTAGTATAAATAAGAGAG
>ML802392.1:110387-126160 GCA_009831015.1 Picea engelmannii
ACTTGTAAATATAACTATATTTTTTCTAAAAGGCTAGTGTAAATATTTATGCTACTAATGTAAAAAGGAAAATGTTGGACAACTGTTGAGGGGGGATTTCCTATACAAGTCATGATTGCATGAGAGGGAATCAATGAGGAAATTTCCCTTGCCAATTTAATAATCAAGAAAAATCTAGATTGCCCATTTTTCTAGAATTGTAGTTAATGGAAGAAGTTGGTAGATGAACTATCAACTTCCCACATTTATGAAAAGGAATTGGTGTTGTACCAAAATCGCCTTGTCTTAGAAGCATGAGCAGAAAATTACCCATCTAGGGGATTCTGGACTAACCCACGAATTGGGAGATTTGACCCACGAAATCTGACTGAAGAAGGCAAGAGACAAGGAAAATTTGGGGGCAAAAAGAAGAGGGGAGACAATTAGTTGAGTCTGGGAACCATTTTCTGAGTAGAGGGAAGGCAAGAGGAATGGGTCTGGTGACCATTTCTGAAGAGGGAGGACATGTGCAGCTCTCTGGTTCTGAAGAGAATTGAAAAATGAATTTGTTTCTCAGTACAAGAATTGATGGGAACGTTTTTCTAGCCAAGATGATAAACAAGGTTACAGAGAAGATGAGTGAATGAGGAAGCACTCATTGCAAACCCCCTTTCTTGGTGGAGAGAAAACCGATTTATCAAGTTCCTAGAGAGGAGGAGAGTAACCTCTGTCCTGGGTTGTTGTTGAATAGAAGGAAGAGTCTCTCTCAAAGCATCATGATCTAGCTAGGGGGTGGCCAGCGGTAAATCCATCCAGGAGTTGTTGTGCCTACGGTTGGGAGGAAAAGGGCACCCCTTTCAGTAGTTGCATCATTATTGTTAGGTATGTGTTATATTATTTACATGTGTGTGTGTGGGCATGTTAGATTTGACAACTGTGTCTGACGATACCTCCCTAGTAGTGTTCTTTGTGTCGTGTGCATCGGGTACTTCCTAGGGGGGTCCGAGGGGGGGGCAGGTATGGCCCCCCTTGGTTGCACGCAGCGTTCGGGGCAGCGCCCCGAAAATTGTTTTTTGGGCGTTTTTGCTATTTTGGCGGATTTTGCTATTTTTAGCGATTTTCTAAATTAATCCTGGATTAAAGGATTAGGGTTTTGGTATCTACGGAATACCTAAAAACATTGTATATATATTGTATGGTGAATGGTGAAATTAATACAATGAAGCGTTGAATGGTTTTCTCCCGGTTAAGGGTTTCTGGTGTAAATCTCTGTGTACTATGTGTATGAGCCATTGATTAATTTCTGTTTTGCTTAAGAATCTATATGCATTGCTTTACTTCACAAGTTTAAAACTTACATGTGGTATCAGAGCTCGTTTTTGGCTTCAGAGGGACGCCTTTGTTACTGAGGGTTTGGCTCGGTCTTGATAGATCAAGTTTATCTTGGGTCTGTGATAAACCTGGGTTTAGTGGGAGATTTTGCAGTGGAGATTTGAGTGTAGAAAGAGGAATGGCGAGCTCTTCTAGAATCGAGATAGAGAAGTTCAACAGTAAAAAATTTGAGCTATGGAAGCTCAAGATGGAGGACCTTATTGTAAACAAAGAACAATGGATCATTGTGGATCCTGGTACACAGCCTACTAGTACGCAGCCTACTGGCACACAGTCGACTGGTACACAACCTACTAGTACAAAAACTACTAGTACACCACCTACTGGTATGTCGAAGGAAGATTGGGAGAAGTTGGATAGAAGAGCAAGGAGTACTATTCGACTATGCCTGGTAGATTCGGTGTTGTTGAATGTCTCAGGAGAATCTACAACCAAGGAACTATGGGATAATTTAGGGAATTTGTATCAATCAAAGTCCCTGGTAAACAAGTTGTTTCTTCGAAAGAAGTTGTATCATCTTAGGATGGAAGATGGAGATTCTATGACAGAACATATAAATGCCTTTAATACTCTAGTAAGTCAACTTGTCTCTGTTAATATTACGATTGCAGAAGAAGATAAGTGTATTACTTCGTTATGTTCTTTGCCAGACTCTTGGGATAATCTGGTTGTAGAAATTGGTAGTACCACTCAATCTACATTGAAGTATGAGGATGTAGTTGCATCCTTGTTATATGAAGAGATGAGGTGGAAAAGCATGGATGGTCATAACACATATGCTTTATTTGTAAGAGGTCATACCCAAGATAGGAATCCTGGTAAGTCTTCGGGAGGGGGATCTAAATCTACAGGTAGATCTAAGTCTCCAGGAAAATCTTTGAGGAAATGTTGGAAGTGTGGTAAAACAGGACATTATAAGAAAGATTGCAAGTCTAAGAAGGTTGATAAACCAAAGGGATCTGAGAGTACCTCTTCCACAGAGGCGAAAAACTCCACTGAAGAAGGAGGTGATGTTTACTTGGCATATACAGGTACACATGCAGACCGTGATGTATGGTTGATCAACTCAGGTGTGTCATACCATATGACTCCTCATAGGGAGTGGTTCTCTGAATATGAAAAATACGATGGTGGTGATGTATTCCTAGGAGATGACTCGACATCCAAAATCATGGGATGTGGAAGGGTTAAGTTGCTGCTAAAATATGGAAGGATTAGAACTCTCCCTGGGGTTCTGCACATTCCAAAACTAGCCAAGAGCCTAATATCTGTAAGCAAGTTGGATGATGCAGGAGTGGATACTGTATTTGGAAAGGACACTTGCAATATGGTACGAGGAGAAATGGTGTTCGTGAGGGGATTTTGGTGTGGAACTCTGTACAAATTGTTGGGAAGCACTTATACTAATGGGTGTAACAGTTATGTTGTCCCTAAGAAGAGAAATAAATAAGACAAGACCAATATTGTCCCTGGAAAGAAGACCATATTGTGGCATCAAAGACTAGGACATATTAGAGAAAAGGACCTTCGAACACTACATGGTAAAGGTATGGTTGAAGGTATGTCTAATTGCACTCTGGATTTTGATTTCTGTGAACATTGCATATATGGTAAACAAAATCAAGTAAGATTCCCATATGGTGCTACAAGAGCAAAGGGGATCTTGGAGTTGATACACAATGATGTGTTTGGACCTGTGCTTGTTCCATCACTAGGTAAGTCTGTGTATTATGTTTCATTCATAGATGATTTCTCAAGGAACACATGGTTTTCTTTTCTTAGAAAGAAATCTGAGGTATTTGATAAATTTAAAGCGTTTAAGGCTCTGGTAGAAAATCAGATAGAGAAGAAAATAAAGGTATTGAGAACAGATAATGGTGGAGAATTCTGTAAGAAGTGTGGTATAGCAAGGCAGAAGAATACCCCATACACACCTCGACAAAATGGAGTTGTAGAAAGGATGAACAAGACACTGATGGAAAAAGCAAGGAGCATGCTCAGTGGTGTCGAGTTTGGACAAGAATTATGGGCAGAGGCAGTGGGTACAACATGTTACCTAGTCAATCGATCACCCTCATCAACATTGGATGATAAAACTCCACATGAGGTATGGATTGGCAAGAAACCCTCTCTTGAACATCTTAGAGTGTTTGGATGTGATGCTTATGTACATGTTTCAAAGGAAAATAGGAGTAAGTTGGATAATAAAGCTGAAAAGTGTATATTTATTGGTTATAAAGATGGTGTGAAAGGTTATAAGCTTTGGAACCCAGAAACTAAGAGGATTGTTTACAGTCGAGATGTTTTTTTTAGAGAGGTAAAAGATGTTTCCAAACGGTAATTCCTACCAAGGAAAGAAGAACATGAGAAAATAGAGCTTGAGTTGGATGATGCAAAATCTAAATCATCTGAAGAAGATGAAGCTGAAGAAGAAGAACCTCATACCCCAGTATTGAGGAGATTGGTGAGAGAAAGAAGGCAACCATAAAGGTATAGTCCACTTGATTTTTGTTCCAATTTTTCTTTATCTATTACTGATGATGGTCCCACAACTGTCAGGGAAGCAGTGAATTCAGAGGATAGTAAACTATGGAAGAAGGCCATGGTTGAAAAAATGGATGCCTTGGATAAGAATGAGGCATGGGATATAGTTGAGTTGCCAGCTGGAAGAAAATTTGTTGGTAGCAAATGGTTGTTTAAGAAGAAGTTTAATGCAGAAGGTAAAGTGGAGAAATACAAAGCTCAGTTAGTAGAAAAAGGTTATTCCCAGGTAGAGGGAATTGACTTTGGTAAGATTTTTTCTCTTGTTTCCAAGTTAACATCTATTAGATTTATTTTATCTATTGTTGTTGCTTTTGATCTTAAAGTGGAACAGATGGATGTGAAGACAACATTCCTACGTGGGGATCTGGAAGAATAAATCTACATGAAGCAACCAGAAGGCTTTGTAGCGAAGGGAAAGAAAGAGTTGGTATTTAAGCTAAAGAAGTCACTATATGGTCTGAAGCAATCACCTAGGATGTGGTACCAAAAGTTTGACACATACATCCCTGGATTGGGATTTGTGAGAAGCAGGGTTGATCACTGTGTATATTCCAAGCAGGTTGGTAATAACTTCATTTATGTAGTGTTGTATGTTGATGACATGTTGCTGGTAGGAAATAACATGGATCTTATCAAGGAGGTGAAATCGCAGCTATCCTCCAAATTTGACATGAAGGATCTCGGTGTTGCTAACTTCATTATGGGAATGAAGATTAAAAGAGATCGTGCAAACATGAAACTCTGGTTGAATCAAAGAAAATATGTTGAGACGATATTGCAGAGGTTTAATATGCATGAAAGTAAACTAGTCAAGGTTCCTATTCCTATAGGTGTAAAGTTATCTGCATATCATTGTCCCAAGACACATGAAGAAGAAGAGGACATGTCCCATGTTCCGTATGCTTGTGCAGTTGGCAGTTTGATGTATGCAATGGTCTGTACTAGACCGGACATTGCACATTCAGTGGGATTTTTGAGCAGGTATATGTCAAAACCAGGGAAGGAGCATTGGACAACAGTAAATAGGGTCTTCAGGTATTTGTGTGGCACTACCAATTATGGATTGTGCTACCAAGGAAGACTGGGATTGGACAGAGTGGTGGACATACATGGATTTGTTGATGCAGACTGGGCTGGAGATATGGATCGCAAAAGATCTACAAGTGGGTATGTGTTTAACCTATTTGGAGGAGCAATCAGTTGGATGAGCAAAAGGCAGGCTGTAGTGGCAGTCTCAACTACAGAAGTTGAATACATGGCAACCACTCATGCAAGCAAGGAAGCAATATGGTTACATAGATTGTGTTCAAGTATTGGGTTGGTACAACAAGCAGTGAAATTAGATTGTGACAGTCAGAGTGCAATCTTCCTGGCAAAGAACCCAACTTATCATTCGAAGACAAAGCATATTGATGTTCAGTATCACTTTGTGAGAGACATGGTTGAAGAAAAGAAGGTGTTGCTGGAAAAGGTTGACACTTTGAAGAATGTTGCAGATTCATTGACAAAGTCTGTTAGCACAAAAAAGTTCTCTTGGTGTAGAGTAACAATGGGCATTGCTACCCTAGATTGTTGACTATATAATCATGTGGACCCCTGGATGCAAAGAAAACAACAAGTGAGAGAATGTTGGGTATGTGTTATATTCTTTGCATGTGTATGTGTGGGCGCATCAAATTCGATAACTGCATCTGACGATCCCTCCCTAATAGTGCTCTTTGTGTCGTGTGCATCGAGCGCTTCCTAGGGGGGTCAAAGGGGGGGGGGCAGGTATGCCCCCCTTGGTTACGCGCAACGCCCCAATTTTTTTTTTTTGGGGCATTTTTGCTATTTTAGTTGATTTTGCTATTTTTAGCGGTTTTCTAAATTAAACCTGGATTAAAGGATTAGGGTTTTGGTATCTACATAATACCTAAAAAACATTGTATATATATTGTATGGTGAATGGTGAAATTAATACAATGAAACATTGAATGGTTTTCTCCCGGTTAAGGGTTTCCGGTGTAAATCTCTATGTACTATGTGTATGAGCCATTGATTAATTTTTGTTTTGCTTAAGAATCTATATGCATTGCTTTACTTCAGAGGTTTGAAACTTACAATTATCTGGTTTCTAGATAAGTATATTTTGTTAAATCTTTGTAGTGTTTAGATCAGAGAAAATGATATTTAGAACTGTGTAAGTTTAATTTCTGACAAAAGGGACTTGAGAAATTTAGGTAAAAAGGAAGAGAATGCTTTAGCTGAAGCTCATTTGATTTACTTCCTCGTCTCTTTACTTTATGTGTGTTAAAATAAGATTTCTGGGAGTGGATGTTATGCTTGATTGTGTTGTACAGTTTAATGCATGCTTGGGAAATGATGACCGAACAGTTACAAATCTCAATAAAACATTTGAAAGAAGAGAGAGTGATTTTTCTGCATAATAGTGTTATATTTTAGTATGTCCTCAAATCATATGCTAGAAAGCTTAGAGGATATCAGATCTGTGTGGATTTTAGGAAATAATCCCAAATATGGAAAAACATTAAAAGTCCTTATAAATGATTATTGAGGAAAAACAATTAGGAAATAAACATGAAATTTTCCTAATTGAATTAAAATACAAAAGTTCTCAAAATTCTATTTGGGGCATAAATAGATATTTATGTTAAACTTGCGTTAAATCTCCTAAATTTGGGAGGAACCCCCTTAAACTTTGGTGGGCAGTAAATTCTAGTAGAAATGTAAAATTACTATGGGGAAAATTCTTGGTCTTAGAACCAATTTCCTTAAATTTTGGTAAGAATGGTAAAACATAGTAATAAGGCAAAGTAGAGCAACTGGTAAGTTTTGGTAAACTCTGGTAAAATACTAAAGTTACCATTTAGATATTCTATTGATTGAATAATAAGGTTAATGTTATATTTGCAAAGTATAAATTTATTAACGTAGTGTGCAAGTAATGGAGATTGGAAGTTTCTTCCTTCTCTGTAAAAGTTTTTAACTGCACTGAAATTTCCTACTTATGAAATTCATACTTTACTCAGATCAACGATTCCTGGAGAAACTTCGTTAAATGGAGTTATATAAATTCTCCTATTTGTTTTTCTCAACACAAGAGTATGTATAAAATGCATAATTATTTAATTATTAAAGGCTTGGAAAATATATGTATTTTCCTATATCCTTTTAACGTGAAAATATTTATATAGTATTAAATAGTAAACTAAGCTCATTGGTGATTGGTCTTCGAAGTCCCACCTTCGGGGTGGAAGGGAGAGTGCATGAGAATTAAGTTCAAAGCCATCAAAGTGATGGCATGGACAATTATGAAATTTAAGTGCATTTTAAATATTACCCCTTCCCTTTCCTGATTGGTTGTCAGATAAGTGAGAAATGAGTAAACTCGTGGAGAGCGAAGACCAATGGAACTTCAACCATTATATTAATATAATAATTAACCTTGCTCCACCGTAATTGGTTGTCGGATGACTGAGAGGGGAGCACGTGAAGAAGGTTTGAATTACCGGAGATTAAATTAAAACATGAAACATTATATTATTATTGTTATTATTTTATATATATCCCTTTTTTATTCGGAGTAGATGGGAGGGAGTGTCATAAGAAACCCCGAAATTGTCGGAGCGATGGAATGGGTTTTATAAAGTTCTAATTGAATATAATGATATTAAACCCTACTCTCTTGTGATTGGGGTTAGAGTGTTGAGAGGAGTACACGCTTTTCAAGTTCGAATTGATTTAAATATTCAATAATATTATAATGTTATAATATTATAAATGCTTAATATTGCACGTGAAGGAGGTTTAATTACTTAAATGATTTATTATGTTGAATAATCGTGTGGGTTGGTATAACATTTAATATATAATATATGGGCACAAGTTCCAAATCCTTTCTGGTGTTAAATACTTTCAGAGTTGATTCTTAGGATTTTTTGGAATGGGGCATGTAAATAAATTCCCCCAATTAGTAAATAAATGTGCATATATTAATATATATGTTAAATCACGTGAAATTTGGTGTAGGCAGTGAATTATAAACATTAATTGAGGTTAATCAACTTAAGTGTATGTAAGTAGTGAGTTATATACATTGATTAAGGTTAACCAATTTAAGTTTGTTATGGCTTAATTAACCTCATGGTGTTATAATATAATTACTCATAATTATCATATGAGTAATTAATTGAATTAGTGCTAAACTACTTCTAAGGGGGAGAAAGAGAAAGTCAAACCTCAATAATTATTGGGCCAGGAGTATTAGGCTAAGCATAAATTAATTACTAGATAATTAGTTTGTGGAGAATAATTATCCTTAATGAGGTTTAAGTAATTAATTACCAAAGAATGGTATTCTATGAAATATTAATTAAGTATTTTAATTAGATTATAGGAGAGGGACAAATGTCATTCTCCAGTCCCCCGGATGGGGTGCCTAATCGAACATGAAGGACGCAACACAACATAGGGCCACCCGGTCAGCCACATGGCCACAGGTGGCAATCTCACGTCATGTCCATCCTCTCAGCAAAGAGCCACTTGGCCAGACCACATGTCCACAGGTGGCAGTCTCACGTCCCGTCACCTTGGCATTTGCTGGCTGGCAAATTCTCCGTCGTCACCTTACCTCCCACACGCGCACCCAACAACTTACATGCTTCAACACCTTACCTCCCTCATGCAAGTCTTCATGGCGCTGCACGACGAGACATATCGGTCACCTCCGCGCCATAATGAAGAGTTCTCTCATGCTCCCTTATTTCGAAGCGACCTCCCGGGAGCTCATTTCATTCACAACTCTGATTCACAGACCTAGTGCGTTTCTTACTGGAAAATTTTGGATTTCACTAGTGCTTACCCTCCCTCCTGGTGGCTTCTGGTGCACATAGACCCTCCCTTCACGCCACGGCTCAAGGGTAGATCAAGGCGTGGTGCAACTTGGTATCAGGCCTAGGGTAGGGAACCTCCTCCTCCAGTTCAGTCGCGTACGAACCAAAACCCTTCTCCAACCTTTTCACCCCACTGCACTTCGACTTATCCCCCTCCTCTGGCTCCCATGGACGCCCAACCACCGGGAGAATTCTTTCCCCCTCCCCTTACCGTCTTAGTCATCCCTTCTCCGTCAAAGCCGAAAGTGGACCTTGAAACTGGCCTCTCCGCCCTCTCAAACCCCTTCAGTTGTAGAGTTGAATGGTTTGATCTGATGGGTAATTCAATTGGCTATGCACCACCTCCCCCATCGCCCCCAAGCCATCCATTTCTTCCACCCACCCCCCCCCCACCCCCTTGTCCCACCCCCGTAGTTTCACCCTCATCCCCTCACCTGGACTCTTCTTCATCCTCCTCCTCTCTCCCACCAACCTTCTCCCTTGATTTTCAGGGACATAGAGCGGGGTGAGCTCTCGACCACTCTTGACAGCATCAAACAGGAGCTGGAGGACATAAAAACGGCCATGCGTGAAGTGCAGTCAAGGGAAGATGATAGATGGCGCAGGGTGGATAACGTGATGGCATTTATGCAAGACCTGAGAAGGGCCATGGCCGATCGAGAAAAAGGGAAAGCACAGGTCTACGCCATACCGCGTCTTGGTCCAGGTCACTAATGCTTTCCCATGTTTTTTCTTTTCTTAATCATTATTTTGGCCCTGCGTGGCACAGTAGAATGCATGCCTTCTTGCATTTGACACCTGGCCCTGAGTGGCCACAAAGACAAAATTTCATCTTACAAACTAGGCATCAGGCAAAGGTGGTTTCCCAACTGGGCACGGTTACCCCTCTTTTGACTTTGGACACCTGGCAGAAGTGGTTTCCCAACTGGGCACTAATGCCAGGTAGTCAGATAACTCTCAGGCATCTGTTTTGTTGATCAGGATTTAATACAAAACCTAAATTACAAAAAAAAAAATGTCCTTCTCCAGTCGAGGAAGCCTAAGCACCCTACAGTGACATGGCGAGTTGATGTTGACTAAGAGCATTAGTGTGATGACGCGTGTTAATATTCAATTGGTTGACGAGTTGAGTGGGGTCCAATATGACTGGTAAACCTCAGGCGTCGAATGGATCTTAACCGTAGGTCGAGAGATCTTGCATGCATCAAGATCGTCCATTGAGGGAAAGGGAATATTCCTTGATACCTTGGGATCAGAGTGGAGAGACTGTGAAAATTGCTCAAAATCTGAATGGATGGTATCGAGGGGGAATATTTCTCAATACTATATTCGTCGAAGGAAAGCGAAGAGTGTGTTGGGAGAAGGCCTGAGTTATGATGGATGCAGGCCTGTGTGGACCGAGGTTCCACTGTGGCAGGCTAGGCTAGTGCCGCATCAAGACCAGGGTGTCACCACATCAATTAGCATGGACAATGAGAGGTCACGAGGATGCCAAGTGGAATTAAGAGAGGTGTTGCCTATGTAAACCCGAGAACTCTGGAAGGTCATAACTCTTTCCCCAAAGCTCATTTCTGTGCAAAATTATCCTCGTTGGAAAGCTCTTGACGAGCAAAAGACGGTGGAGTTGTGATAGTGATGATTCGATATTATTAGAAGAAGCGAAAATTTAATACCCCATCTCCTAAAAGGTACTTAGGGGGTTGGGTGTGTTACAATTTCTAGGACTTTTCACTGGTCAAACTCCTAGTTTAGGAAAAATTTGTTCCAACTCTATGCTACTCTTTACTGACCAAAAATTCTTAAAAAATCTAAGTCTTGATAGTTGTTCAAACCATAAACAATATGTCATAAATGCTTATTTGTATTAAACAAAATGACATGATGAACCTACTTGAAAATGGGCTCGTTATTTTTCTCTCCTACTGGATTTCAACGATACCTATCGAGAAACCAAATTCTTGCAAAGGGAGTTAAAATTTCCAATCCCAGTACTCATGGTTCTCTCCCCGCATTGAAAATGGGGTACACCTCTCCCCCACCTTTTGTCAGAGGTGAGGTTCGTCTAATTAAACAAACTTTTAGTTACTTTATCTTCTTACTCCAACTTTTAGTTACTTTATCTTCTTACTCCTTTGTGCACACATGCATACACCTATGCATAAAAAGTGAATAATGGTTCATCTTTTGTCCATTGTTGCTAATGTTCTTCCATGTTGAAAGGCAAGGATTGTTCAATACCCTTTTTCGAACAATGACAACCATGGAGAGAAAATTATAAAATGCAGTAAAGGGTAGTTATAATATGGGATTCATAAATTTGTATTTCATCTTTCTCTCTCTACCCCCACAATCCGCACCATGAACTATTTATATTATAAGCTCCAATAATAATAAATACACTATAATGATGCCTTCCACAAATGAAATCAAGCATCAAAATAATTTCCTTCTTTCTTTCATCATGTCCAATGACTCTTTCTTTTCATTAGTTTGGGATGGTGTATATAAATTGCTTCTTCTTCACCTTCACAAGTAATGTGCTCCTTCCAAGTGTCATTATGTTGACCAATGCCAATATCATGCAACTCAAGGGAAACATCTATCTTATCCAAAGGCATGTTAGATTTGGCACATTCTTTTGAAGATCACATGTGTTATGTTTGTCACAATATTCGGTGAACTCCATATTTATAAAAAACTCTCCCTAACATCAATGTCATATTTAATCTATTTTCCGTACCCATACAAGTTCCTTTTATATGTTCATAAAATAGCAATGACACTCATCAAATCCAAGCAATATACATTCACGATGCACCATAGTAGGTTCCAAAACTCTTGTGTCTTATTGATATTCACGTGATATTGCCCTATTAACTAAGGGTGAATTATTTTCCTATGTAGATGGTGCAACCTACAAGTACATGAGTTTGTGTAAGGAAAACCGGTCCATTTTCCCCATGATTGTATTTCGAGTTACTTAGTCTATTGGATTTGTCTCTACATAAGGTGGAACCTTGCTTGGACTAAAAACAATTTTCCTTAGAGTGTCACGTGACCACCCGGGTGCTAAGTTGTGTGATGTCTAGTTCTACTAAAGTAGAGGTTTTTGTGCCCTTAGGCATACCTTATACTTTGGATAAGAGACATATATTGCACCATTAAATTTATTTTAGGTGTTTAAAGCAATATTATCAATGTTACTAATGTGAACTTTATTTCAAGATGATTGTGATGATTTATGATATGGAAAACTTCCATTAAATAGCGATGAAGTTAAGGATTGTCAAAGTCAGTCGAGTATAAGTCACCACTCAAGCCACTCAATTAAATATTGATTAAAGTTCACTAAGGGAACAACAATAATGTCTTTTCCATATTCATGGATTTATGGATTTGGTAAGTCTCCTTAGGTTATAAATAATTGACTACTCTTGTAAGGAGTCATTTCCATCTTCATCACAATTTATTTATATTCATGGATTGAATTTATAGGGCATACGAGTCATGTCCTAGTGTTGCAGTACATGCTAGTCATGGATTAGGGTTGCACCGTGTATCATCTTTTAGGAAAGAATAGTACTACCCGATCTCCTTATGTACTCATTATCATAGTGTATCATTTTCTCACCATTATTCTTTGTTGTTGGGATTATTTTAAGAAATCTTACAAATAAGTGTGTCTCATGTCCTTGTTTTCACATCTCTCTATGTCCCCTTTTGCATCATTTCATATCCCAAGTACGTTTATTTCATCCCATGTGTGTCTTATTTTATGTCTCACTGTATCCCAATTCACATTTTGATGTGTCCATAGCATTATTATTTGCATCCCATCATTTCCTGTGTGTCCCAATTCATGTCTAGTGTCTATATTGACATGCTATATGAGGGTGAAGGTTCTTGTTTTGAAGTTGTTGAATTTATTTTCTTTGATTGAATCTCATATGCTCTCAACTATAAGTTGTTTTTGATATAAAGGCATACCTATAATATGTGAATCAATGCACACCTCCCTTTTCCAACATGTTTTCATTTCATTCAGTCGCATGTGCTTGTAAAAAGAGGAAGTCAAATTATGGAAGGAATAGAAAGGGTGAGTGGGGCTCGATTGGAGAAAAAATCGTCCTCAGCTCCATAAGAGAAAGGGCCAGTTTAGAACAGATACACGACATGGGGCTGAGAATTGACTTATGTCTCCAGAACGTAAGCATCTCTTTAGCTAACATATCAGCCAAGGAAGAAGAGCTCTTGTTCGCGCTAAGGAAAAAGAGCTAGCTTTTGTTCCAGGCTTTATTCTATGTTGAGCTTACGGTTGGTTTGTTTCCTTACCTGCCTGAAGGAGGCCCTTGAATGATGGGAAACCTCTGACTGAGCCAAGCCCAAGCATCTATATATTCGAAATGAGAGTAGGGGAGACATTTTCAGGCATGTCAAAGAAAATTAACAAGATGGGTGCCATGTAGTATTTCCATTCCCAAGAGGCAGGGGAAGGTGGGAGGGAGCGCGTGAAATTTTCGTTCTTTCTGCAACAATCAATGCCCAAGGGAGTGAATGAAGTGTTCATTGATGATGGAAGGAGTGCATGAAGTGTTCATTCTCTCTACAACAACCAATGTCCGAGGGAGTGCATGAAATGTTCATTCTCTCTACAACAACCAATGCCCCAATTCATTATTCAGGGTGTAATGCTATCAGATTAGGTAAATCCACTACCCACTGTTTATAACAAGTTGAGGGAAATTCAAATCATAAAGGTGGTGGGGAAAAACAAAAATCATAGAGGCGATGGAGAAAAATCTGATCAGATCATATATAAAAAATCTTGAAGTCGACGAGGAACTGGTCGACAGTTATTGGAACGCACGATAATAGTTGGTGTGCAGAATGCTCGATCGATAGTTGTTGGTGTGCAGATACAAGGTAGATACAAAGTGGTTTCGTTGATAGGTTTTGCCCAATTGACAAGTTTCGGGCAAAACCTATCCCTATATACATGCCTTCGGCATAATGATTTAATTATTTTTATTAATTTAATTATTAAATATTGTTTTTATAATATTTAAATATATATGAAATTGATGATTAATATAAGTCTATTTTATAACACACTTATCATGAGAGAAAAAACTATGCATATATAAATGCAATACCCCACTAACATTTAGTGTATTTCACACCATTAGAGAAAAAAACCATGTGTATGTAAATGCAATTATGAAATTTTACCACATTGACACACACACACACACACACACACACACACACGTCAATTGGGTTAATCTTGTGTGGCTAGGAGGAATGATTGTTATCCTCCCCACTCGAGTTCAATTCCCGCGAGTGACACGTTGAACACATAATGAGTATATTGTTGTAATGGCTTCGAGCCCTGTTTTTGCCCAGCCTTATGCCATGTAGATTCTAGGGTTTACCCTAGGTACCATCCTCAAAATGAATGGAAGTACTTGGGGGTTTTCCTCGGGCTTTGTAATCTGAATACAAAATAGACACACACACACATGCCCACATTAATTATGAGAAACAAGTTTTACACTGCCACCCCAAGGATTAAATATCAACTTTCTATACAACATTGGATGAACAAACACATACACATATAAGGAAATGAAATGAATTTAACATCGAAAGTTGATTGAACTATTGTCAGTTCCCTCTTCATCTTCAGAACTCTCCTCTTCCACACTTTGTCAAAACATAATAAATGAACATGAGTTCAATAAAAAAATGTCAATGTTTAAAGATGTAATAAAAAACATATAGGTTAAATAGTGGTCGATACCCTCTGATCCCTTCGAGTCACCCTCGTAATCATCAATGTGGAAGAATATAGTATATTCAATGAATGAATGAATAATTCCTACTATTTATACGTAAAACAAATAAACATATAATTAACAATTAATTATTTGGGGCATGGGCCCCAAATCTGCCACCATTCCTTAGGGCATACTTTTATTCTTTGTTAGTGGGCTCATGGTTATAGTCACTTAATTATATGCAATAATAGAAAACCATATTTAATAATGGAATATATTAATCTAGTATATTAGCATAATAAATGAAATTATATTGAAAAACTTACAAAGCATCCTCTCATCGAGGATCTCTTGGCTTGACCAGAAGAATGTGTAAATGTTAATTTCTTTGCACCTAATCATGCCTATACACAAGATAAGATAATATTAGTTAAGTTTATCAATGCCCAAAATTAAATGACCATAAAAGTAGCTCAATGGTACTAAAACATTACATCAAATAAAGATAACATCTTAAAAGCATATCAAAATGCACTATTAAGTACACAAAATACATGGAATATAATGTATGCATAATTTGACATGAATATGTCAAATCCCGCTTGAGCGATTGGATTTAGAAGGTTTCGTTCTATAAGACAGGCAAGATTGAAAACTTGCGTTAGTTGAGAGGAGACACCCAAAAAATCCAGCCATGTTAAGGGTTGGTGCGGCCCAGGCCGGGTGTGATCCCTTGGTGATTTTGACGGCTTAGATGCCCTTGGATACATGATTTCTTAGACCACATGCTAGTCTCGCAGGTAAAGAACATGCTAACAAACAAACAAATAATTATTTGACGTGAATATTGAAAATACACACACATAACATCAACATATGCAAAGATGCAAATACAAACATCAAACCACTCTTTTTGTTAGCTTAGTTTGGTGTGAATTGTATTTTGGTATGAGGAATTCGGAGTGTGGTCTATAATTACCATATTTTGCATAACATCTTCTAGTAGAATTATCAGTGAATAATAATATAGAGCTAGCTCAAAATGCAACTAAAGAGAGGTTAGCATGGCTAGGAGAACAAGCCACAATGAGTCTCCTCATAAATATTTCTCATTACACTATGAATGGAGGAGGATAAGAGGAGGATCCTATACTATACATAGTAGTTGGAAGATAGAATATGAAACTTG
>ML802392.1:128785-143417 GCA_009831015.1 Picea engelmannii
CAGATAGTCCTCCCCAAGAGATGCGCCACTCTTCTTCTCCTCTCTTTGGTAATTGCAGCTTTCCTTATAAGAGAATGCGTAAGTGAGTTGTGTGTTAGAAGTGAGGCGCTAGCCTCCTATATATACAAGACTGGCACGTGTGAAAGGGTTTTACTAGCAGGGCCGACCTCTCACTCTGGGTGGGTAAACCCACCTTTAATTAATTCTGGGTCTTCAATAATAACTGCCGGGGCCAACTTCTTATTCTACCCTTTATAATTGTCCGATGACCAATCCGCAAAAGGGGATTTGGTCCTTATACAATTACCGACATGATTAATCCACAATGGGGATTAATCCTAATAATAAAATAACAATAATAATAAGAATTCTCTTCGCAGTTACATTATTTCAACAAATCAGGTGGAGTATACCTTTCCGGTTACCTTCTTTCCCAAACCAATATCCTCAATACTGGGGTATGAAGATCTTTTTCTTCTGATTCATGTTCATTTGTAGAGTTTGATTCATTATCCTTCAACTCAAAATCTATTTTCTCTGGTTCTTCCTTCCTTGGTAGGACTTCATGTTTGAAAACATCTTTGATTTCTCTAAATACCACATCTCAGCTACACACTACCTTCTTAGTTTTTGGGTTCCAAAGCTTATAACCTTTCAAACCATCTTTATACCCAATAAAGATACACTTTTCAACTTTTTTATCTAGCTTACTCATGTTTTCTTTTGGAACGTGGACATAAGCATCATAGATGAATACCCTGAGATGTGTGAGAGAGGGTTTATTACCAGTCCATACCTCGCGTGGAGTCTTTTCATCCAGTACTGATGAGGGTGATCGATTGACCAAGTAACATGTAATACCCACTGCCTCTTCCCATAATTCATTTCCTAACCTAGCACCACTGAGCGTGCACCTTGCTTTTTCCATCAACGTCTTATTCATCCTTTCTGCAACTCCATTCTGTTGAGGTGTGTATGGAGTATTATTTTTCCTTGCTATACCACACTTCTTATAGAATTCTTCAAATTCATTTCCGTATAACTCTCCACCATTATCCATCCTCAACACCTTAAATATTTTCTCTGTTTGATTCTCCATGAGAGCCTTAAACTCTTTAAACCTATCAAATACTTCAGATTTCATCCTAAGGAAATATATCTATGTATTCCTCGATAATTTATCTATAAATGAGACATAGTACATAGGTTTTCTCAGTGATGGGACCAACATAGGTCCAAACACATCACTGTGCACCAAGTGTAAAATTCCCTTTGCCCTCGTTGCACCAGAGGGGAACCTTACCCGATTATGCTTCCCATATACACAATGTTCACATAAATCAAATTCCAGAGAGCAATTAGACATACCTTCAACCATACTTTTTCCACGTAGTACTTGAAGTCCCTTCTCTCTGATATACCCCAGTCTTTGATGCCACAACATAGTCTTTTCTCCAGAGACTACATAAGTTTTTTCTTCTTCAACTCCAATCTCAAGAACAACGGAAATATTTCACCCGTCACTAATAGTGCTTCCCTCCAGCTTATGCAAAGTTCTAAACTGAACTATATTCAACAACACCATTGCTCCTCGAACCATCCTGCAGGTTTCTTTCTCAAACACTTTTTTTACCCTTGCATCGTCCATTTTGGTTACATAAATCAAATTTATGGCCAATCCTAGGATGTGCAAAACACTAGGGAGTGTTCTAATCCTTCCATCCATGAGCTTCAACTTGAATTTTCCTCATCCTATGATTTTGGCTATCGAGTCATCATCTAGGAAAACATCACCTCCATCATACCTTTCATATTTTCAAAACCACTCCCTGTGAGGATTTATATGAAAGGATGCACCTAAGTCAACCAACCATGCCTCATGATTTGCTTGTGTGCTTGGAGAAGCCAAGTACACATCTCATCCTTCTTCTGCAAAGGTTTTTGCTTCTGTAGAAGGGCCATCATCAGATCCCTTCCCTCGCTCAACAATTTTGGATCTACATTGCTTCTTGTAGTGCCCTTCTTTTCCACATCTCCAACATACCTTTACAAATTTCCTGGGAGATTTAGATCTTCCCTTATATTTAGATCTCCCACTTGAGGACTTAGATATATTTCTTTCCTCAGAATGTGCTCTTGCAAATGCTCTATCCTTCCACATTTTTCCATCTCATTTCCTCTGACAACAAGGATCATACCACATCATTGAAATTTAAAGTAGTTGTATTACTACCTATGTCCACAACCAGACTATCCCATGAGTCTAGTAAATAACACAATAAACTGATACTTTTATCTTCATTATAAATCCTAATATCAATAGATAATAGTTGGCTTATCGCTGTATTGAAGGAATTAAGATGCTTTGTCACCGAGTCTCAATCTTTCGTCCTCAGGTTATATAGCTTCTTCCACATGAGCAATTTTTTTACTAGGGACTTATATTGATACAAATCCCCTAACTTATTCCATAAATATTTGGTTGTAGCTTCCCCTGACAAATCCAATAATACTTAATCTTACAAACACAACTGAATTGTTCTCTTCGCCTTTCAATCCAAATTTTCCCAATATTTTGCTGACGTTCTTGTAGGTGCAGTGGCTGGATCCACATTGATCCACTGATCTTTTTCACCAACAAATCTTCCATCTTGAGCTTCCACAACTCAAAACTTTTCCCATTAAATTTCTTGATCTCTATTTTCAAACTATTCACCATTTATTTTTACTTGAAGAATTTATACCACAGATCTCCCACTGTAACAAGGTTTATCATACACTCAGGCCAAACCCTTAGCCACAAAGGCGTCCCCTTGAAGCCAATAACAACTCTGATACCAAATGTAGATTTTAAACTTGTACAATAAATTACTGCAAATAGATTCTTTATAAAAATAGAAAATATACAATTGAACACACACACATTACACAAATATTTTTACCATGGAAAACCAAACCGAGAAAATCAACAACCTATTTAGAGACGCATCTCTATTCTTCTATTCATCATATCTTCATTGTTTAAAACACACACACACACACAGATATATATATCCGTGTGTGTGTGTTTGATCACGCGACATCCTAAACCCCTAATCCATTGACCCAGATTAGTCAACAACCTTAATTCCTTAACTGGAATTAGCAAACCATTGATGCAAACTATGTGTTGAAAAACCACTAAAAATGGATGCAAAAAACACCAAATTGTTTTTTTTTTGGTCGGGGGGGGGGTGCTACCCGCAAACCCTCGCACAGGGGGGATCACGCCCCCCATGTGAACTCCCCATATAGGATGGATCTGCCCCTCTGTGACCCCCCAATCAAGGGGGCTACACCCCCCTACAACCCCCTCGTGTGCATGGTGCAACGTAGACACTAGGTCTAGTTATCCAAAGAATATAACATGCACACAACAATAAACATTGTGTATCCTATGGAGTATTGTATCCATAACACCTTAAAAAATGATAAAAAATCAATGAATACAATCCAGTTCGAGGGGGAAACTTCCTTTTACAATATATCCAATTCAGAACACAATATGAGATGAGCCAATATGATCCTAAGACTAACTCTCCTTGATATATATATATATAAGACAAATGGTACAATTATGATGAAAGGGTGCAGTGAAGGGTTCTAGTTAACCTACACATATAACATTAGAAATGTAATAATTCAATATATAAGGCTTAATAAAGGGTTTTATACATAACATGGGGCTTTGTCTAGGGATTAACATGCCCCTCCCTTTCAAACAAGTATTGTCCTCAACACTTGACTATACCATGGGTGCTTCTACAAGAAGAACTCATCTTCCCATGTCGCCTCTTCCACTAGTAGTTTCCTCCATTTAATGAGGTACTCTGTAATTGCTCGATTTCTTAGCTGCTTAATTCTTGTTTCAATGATTGTTTCGGGCTCTAGTATGATTTTCTCTTCTTCATTGATCTTTGGTAAAATATTTTGGATTGGGATCTTGTTGCCAATGACCTTCTTTAAGCAAGAAATATGGAAAACTGGATGTACAGGTGAAGATGGAGGCAACTCCAATTTGTTAGCCATACTTCCAATCCTTTACAAAACCTTATAGGGGAAATAATATTTGGGTGTTGATTTACTATCCTTCTTTTGTTGCTTGAGGAACATTTGTTTGTATGGTTGTAGCCTCAGAAATATTCAATCCCCCACTTCAAATTATCTTTTACTGTGATGTTGATCTGTTTGTTGTTTCATCCTATTTTGTGCCATAACCAAGTTGTCCTTCAATAGTTTGATAACCTCTTGTTGGTTCCCTATGTGGTACTCCACTGCTTGAACCTTTGTATTCCCTTTCAAGGGTGATGTAATGGGTGGAGAATGATATCCATAAAGTTCTAGAAATGGGGACATTTTTTATGAAGTATGGAAGGATGTGTTGTACCACCATTCCACCAAGTGAAACCACTTGACCCATTGTGTCTGTTTATCAGATGCAAAGCAACAAAGATATCGTTCTAGACATTTATTCACAATCTCATTTTCCCCATCGGATTGAGGATGGCAAGATGAGTTGTGAACCAATTGAGTACCCAAACAATAAAATAATTTAGTCCAAAAATTTATAGCAAAAATTGGATCTCTGTCACTTACAATAATCTTGGGGACTCCATGTAGATTTTGAACTATTTCCATGAATGTTGCGGCTATTGTACTTGATTTAAAAGGATGATAAAGAGAGAAAAATATGCATACTTTATTAGTTGATCAACTACTACCATGATGATATTATTTCCTTCGAATTTGGGTAAACCTATAATAAAATCCATTGAAACTTCTTCCCAACGTTGACTTGGTATATCTAATGGTTGTAGGAGACATGACGTCTTGAATGTGTCTCCCTTATTCTGTTGGTAGACCAAAAATTTAGACACAAACTTTTGAATATCTGTTTTAAGACCTTCCCAACAAATATCCTTCTTGATCCTATGCTACATTTTCAAGAATCCTGAATGTCCTCCTATAGGAGAAGTGTGCAATTACAAAAGGACCTTCTGTTTGAGTTGGGAATTCTTACATAAATATGTGTGATCATGATACCATAGCAAATCATTCTTCCACACAAAATTATCTAATGAACTGGGTGTTGTGGCAAACAACAACCTCCATATTTTATTTTTGAATAATAGAAAATTAAGGGCCCTTTTGATTTTAATAAGGAGTTTTTTGTTATCCTTGTTTGAGTTTCATTAGTTTTATTAGTTTAAATATAACCATGTAAATTTTTTTACATTTAGGTGATTGGATTGGTTTCCACTCGACATTATTATATCACAACAACTTGATTAATTATTGAAAGTAATTTTAATGTGAATTCCTCACATTCACTTTGATTAGAAACATAATTATGATGAATATTTTTATATCATTCAATAATTAACATATGATTCTAAAATATGGTTTGACTACATGGAATCTAGTCTTGTTCTTAATCACAATTATTATCAAGACTTTTTAAGCTTAGGTGTTTGAATTTTATTTTGAGTAAAATGGACTCTCTATATTTAATATACCACATATCCATTCTTTCTCTTGGAAATATAAACATCTTAGTCATATCATCTAAAACTTACCTTAAGAATTATATTTTCATTATGAGTCAATGTTGTGATTTCAATTGGTTGATTTAAATTTGACAACAATCGAGTGATTTTTAAATCTTATGGAGTTAATTTCCTCAAATTTGCAAAATATCCCCAAATTTGATTTTATTAATTGATTTTGCTTAACTAAGAGTTGAAGATTATGTAGCTACTTTTTAAATAAATATTAGTTATTCATTTAATTTATTTTTGTTACAAGTGTCCATTACAAAGATGCAACTGAACTTTAGTTTCCAAATATGCTAAAATAATCCATTTAGTTGGAATTCTTCATCTCCATAGGGCGCAATGCTTGGGCAAGGAAAAGTTGAAAATTCCCGTGAGTTCTTAGGAGGTGAACTTCCAACTTGATTTTCGAGCAAATGGTGAGGAATCTCACAAAATGACTGAAAACCCACTTGCAGAACAGAGCAATTTACCTTCCTCGTGGGTTATTTTCTTAGAAAGTGTATAGTTTGGGAGAATTTTTTTATCTAATTGAAACTACATTTTCCAGATTTGATGTTGCAACCAATCTTCAGGGGACGAAATTCCAACTTGAGTTTCGAGCAAATGGTGCAAAATCTATCCAAATGGTCGAAAACCCACTTGCATAACATGTCGATTTACCTCTTTCATGGGTCATTTACTCAAAAATGGAAAGATATGAGAGAAATGCTCGATTATTCAAAAGGAATTTTCTCAGAAATCATGTAGCGGTCGGTTTCTAATTTTTTCATGAATCTGTATGGTTGCACTCAGCATAGACAAAATTCGGCACATGATTTTGGATCTAGAAGGATCACTGTAATGTTTAAATATCAGATCTTGAGAGCCTAAATGGGGGTTGGAGGATGAAATAATGGAGAAAGTTTGATCTTAGACAATGAGAGACTTGTGCTATCACAATCTCTTTCTTGAAATCTTTTGTATTTTGAGTTTGAAGTCAGTTTTAGAAATGTACACTATTGTCAAGTTTTGTAAACTGATAGAAGATTCTCAAGTCTTTTGTTTGTATTTAGAATTTGATACTATTATCATGTTTTGAGTTTAATAAAATACTTTCCATTTGACAAATTTCATTCTTTATGAGTACGAGTTTGTACATTGTGCAATGTTGTCGGTTATGCAAGCTTAGGTTTATTTAAAATCATTGATAAACTATCTTTCATGATTGGTATGGATTTGAAGAATTGAATTATTGAATATGGGTATGTGTATCTGTAGTTTCTTATTAACTATTTAATAGTTTCATTATGAGTATGCATTTGCTTTAATCGTTGTTTTTCTATGTGAACTATTTCCTTAGCTAGACAACTTTCTTATCTCATGTTCAATATATTTTAATCCTCCATATTGAGTGTGAGTATACATATTTGATCTTTCCTTAGTAACTATTTACTGAGTTAAGTTTGGTGTGTATTTGTTTTAATCGTTATTAGGTTATATGAACCACTTCTATAGCTTAATAGCTTACTTTTATCTCATGCTCAAGTTTTTGTTATTCTTCTTGCTACTAACCGAGAAATCATGAATTACTTTTATATCTTGGTTAGGATAGTTTAGGATTAAAATAGAGATAGATTAATTATTTTCTTTTATGCAATTAGGATTTAGCAGAGCTTCTAGGAAAGTCTCCATTCCTTGGAGAAAAACCTTTAGATGGGTAACTGGACCCATTATAACCAGTCAAAATCACCATCCCAAACGGAAAAGGGTCTGATTGGGGCCCTGACTGGGTGATTTCTCGAATGTTGATCATGGCCAATTTTGGCCATCAACACTGGGGTACTCTTGTAGTTGTTGAATGATCTTGCACACCTCTTGATATTGCTTTCATTCTATCCTTGGTTGTTCCACCCAATCAGATCACGAAATAGAAATAACACATACTGAACCTTTTGTTTCTTCTTCTTTTCTTGCAAGGGCATTGACCGTGACATTATGTTTTTATTTTTTGTAGATAATTTAAAAGTCATAGCATAACATCTTTGTAGCCCATTTTTTATTCTCTTCTGAAGATAATTGTTGCTCCAAGAAGTACTTAAAACTATTATGATCTATTTTTACTTTGAAGTGTTTCCCTATTAGGTAAGGGTGCCATTTCTGAACTGCATGTGGTATGGCCAACATTTCTTTTTCATAAATTGGTTTGAGTAAGTTTTTTTCTTTAAGTTGGATGCTTTTAAAGGAAAGGGGTCTTCGTTCTTGCATTAAAATTGTACCAATTCCATGGCCCCATGCGTCACACTCCACAATAAATGTTTTTGTAAAGTCAGGTGTGGCCAGGACGAGAGTTGTACACAGAGCCTCCTTAAGTATTTCATAGGCTTGGGTTGCTGCTTCAATCCAAGAAAATGATTCCTTCTTTGATAATGTTGTTAGAGGTGCTACTTTTTGACTATAATTCTTGACAAACTTGCAGTAATAGCCTGTCAATCCTAAGTATCCTCTAAGTTTCTTTAAGGTTTTGGGAATTGGCCATTCCCTCATATATTTAATTTTTTTAGGGTGCACTTTTACACCTTCATGATATACAATATGACCCAAATATTCCTCTTCTTGAACCCCAAACACACACTTGGAAGGATTTGCAAAAAGTTGCTTCTCTTCCAATAATTGTAATGATTTGTCAACATGTTGTACATGCTCTTCCCAAGATTTGTTGTAGATTAATATGTCATCAAAAAATACTAACACAAATTTTATAAGGAAAGGCTTGAAAATAGAATTCATCAAGCTTTGAAATGTTGAAGGTGCATTACTAAGTCCAAATGGCATAACCAAAAACTCATAATGAACTTCAAGTGTTCTAAAAGTTGTTTTGGGAATGTCTTCATGCCTCATTATGATTATATGATATACCAAGCGGAGATCCAACTTAGTAAATAAATGTTCTCCACACATTTCATCCAATAATTCATCAATGATAGGAATAGGAAACTTATCTTTGATGGTCATTTTGTTGAGTTGTCTAAACTCTGGACACATACGTCATGAACCATCCATTTTGGTAACCATCACACCACTAGTGAAGAAAATAACTTTGGTTAGGTTGAATGATGTCGACCTTCAATTTTGTTTTGGGTGATAAGCTCAATCTCACTCTTCTGTGCTTATGGATACCTATAAGGCCTAATGTTAGGTGGTAAACTTCCTAGTTGCAAATGAATATCATGGTCATGATCTCGAGCAGGTGGAATACCCTTAGGAATTTCCCCAAATGCCTTGGAATGATTGTTGATATTAAATATTTGGATATCTAATGGAGCATAAGATATAGATGTTTGAACATCAAGTGAGTACAATTGTGCAATTACACCATGGTGTCCCTTTTTGAGTAATTTTTTCATTCTATTAGAGCTTATCACCATAGATTGTTTCCCTTGGATTCCTCTAAGCTCATTTTCCTTTCCATATGAGGAAAATCTCATGAAAAGATCTTGAAAGTTAAGGGCCATTGTTTCCAATGATTGTAATCATTGGACCCCTAATACAACATCAACACCACACATTTTGATGGAAATCATGGGACAATCCAAAAAATACTCCCCCATGTTGATCTTAATACAATGGCACTTCCTAGAACAATTTATGGTACCTCCATCTGCAATCATTACGTGAAACTTACAAAGCAATTGAGATATTTTGCTAATTTGTAATTAATGAATTTATGGGTACTACCGGAATCAATCAATATTGTTACCTTTTTCTTTTTGATGTATCCTTGTATCTTGAGGGTTTGTGGAATACCGATGTCAACCAATGCATGAAACGATATTGTTGGAGTAGTCTCTTCTAGATATGTACCTTGTGTCGGTTCCAATTCCCGATCTTCTTCCTCTTCACAATCTATGTAGAATAATTTTTTCCCACTGCGTTTATGCCCCTTACTATACTTGCTGTCACAATTGAAGCATAATCCATTTGCTCTTCTTTCACCCATTTGTTGAGGTGTCAACCTTGTCGGTTGAGGTATGGTTGTCTTATGAACTCCAACACGATCTCTGATTCTCGTATATGATCCAATGGTAGACTTGTGTGTAGCCTTATTCTTGGCTTGAATATGGCGAGCAAATTGCATAACTTCCATAATATTCGCAACATGTCTTAAGAAAAACTCAAGTTTAATGTCTTCTTTTAGTCCACTCATGTAAGCTTTCAACAAATGCTCATCACTTATGTCATCCACCCTTGTGGCCAATAATTGAAATTCTGAATTATAATCTTTAATATCACCTAAGTGCTTGATTCTTGTTAATTGACTAAAGTAGTCATGTTCCTAAACTTTCCCATATTGTGCTTCTAAGTCTCTTGTAAATAAACCCCAAGTATAATGATAAAAAGAGGGCTTCCCTTTAACTACCCATTGATACCATTGATATGGTTTCATGTCAAAGTTCAAAGATGCTATGTGAATCCTTTTCTTATTGTCCATAATATTATGTAGTTCAAAATATTGCTATATTTGGTTCACCCAAGTAAAGACCTTTGTTCCATCAAACTTATATAATTCAATCTCGGGAAAGTTGAATTTATGACCCCCACCATAATTAACTCCACTATTAGAGTTAAATCCACTTGACAATTGTTTGTTATTGACATGATGTTCAACATGAATAATACCTTTATTTTCATGATTCCCTTGCATTTTGATATCTCCTTTAGGGAGTCATTCATCTAGAGTGTGAAAGATCATGGAAGACATGGAATTTTGTATTTCTTCTTTATTTTCATCCATCTTTTTCATGTCATTCTTATTTTCATCAATAGTCTTATCCATATTATTTTCCATTTCATCCATATTTCTTTTCATCTCTTCCTTATTTTCAGTGATATTTTTGTCCATATGGTGATAAATGTCTTGGATTTCATTTTGAGTCATGGTTGAGCTCTCTAGAGGTTTATTTGGTGAGGTAATTTTTGGAGGAGCCTTTGGATCTGTGTAAGAAAACATTTTTTTTTTCCTTCTTTATCACAAATTTTGAATCACCAAAAAAAAATATTCCAATAAAAAGTTATGCCAATTGTAAGTTACGTACCCATCAAACCCTTAATTGGAGTCTGTCCTGCTGGTCGACCTTCCTTATGATGTACTTATGATTTTTCGACCCTTCTGGGTCTAAAATTTCATCATGTAGTACTCTAATATTGCTTCTCTACAATTCCACGGGTTTGAACAAAATTTGATGTTCCAAGTGAAAGTTATGGTAACTTTCCCAAACTTTGCTGATTTTTGGAATTTTCTAGAGAGTGAAATTGTATAGAATGCAACATGTCCAATATGTAATACCCAATTCTGAAAATTGTACCAAAATTTCCATGGAATGTCCTCTTTCACATGTAACTGGTCTCACTAAATTTGGATCCTCTCTAAAGAATATATGACTATTTTACTTGGAACAATTGTTTAAGACTAATAATAGGACTAGTAAAAAACCCTATCTTCCACTGGGTACATCTCTGAAAGTATAACGACGCAGAAGTTGAAATTTTCACCATAGGTACCTTGTTATGTCTTCTAAATAACCTCCAAGTTTCACTATCTGAATCATCATAGACAAAATTTGTAGCAAAAATACTAAGATGACTAGCTTGGAGAAGAAAATCCCTATGATCGATGCTCTGATACCAAATGTTATGATCCAACACCTTAAAAAATGATAAAAATTCAATGAATATAGTCCACTTCAAGAATGTAAATGACAAAGCAATCACACAGTACGCAAATATTTTACCCTGGAAACCCAAACTGGGAAAACCAACATTCATTGAGCATTCTGCCCTCTTGTTGTCTTATTCACTCTGAATAAAAGGTTACATTTCTAATCTTGGTCCACACCTAAGACACAATTGACATCATACCCTCTTGCTTACGCAAGAACAACCTTGTAGCCAATCTAGCTTACATCTGCATGAACAACAACTTACATCTAAATATTTCTCTAAAGACTGACTATCCTTCTATTCATTTATTATTATCTACATTTTCGGCCTTACAACACACCTCTTTATAGGATTTACAGACTTAGCGCCCAAAAACGGTTACATATCCATGCAGATCATTGGCTACAAATCCCGTGAATCTCATGATTCTGTTACAGTCGACTCCAAGTCGCATTACCAGTCGACCTTCATTCGGTCTTCATTCGGTCGCCACACGCCCGCCTATCGACCTCTTGTTGGTTGACCTATTCGACTTGTTGTCAATGCCTTTACCATGCCAAACCGCCTAGACCTTCGACTTTGACTTTACCTAGTTGACTAACCTCGACCTTCGACTTGTTGTCAATCTACCTCGACTCTCAACCTATGGTCAATCCACCTTGACTTCGACCGTCAGTCGATCCACCTCGACTAGAATTTCACTGCAAAGAATATAACAACCCAATAAATGGAAACACTCATACTACCCCTATGACCATTTCTCCCCTTGTGTTCATGCGCTCCCCCTGTCTTCATTATTTTGTTCTTTTTCTCCCCCTTTGACATCAATGGAAAAGGGTAACTCTCCCTAACAATTTCTTTCCCCTTGTCTTCTTTGCAAGATGTTGTGTAGATTAATGTGGGGCTTCTTGTATATATTTCCTCTCTTTTGGAGCCTCTTGTCCATTGGTACTTTCTGTTATAGTAATCCATTGACATATATTAAAAATGCTCATGTCAAGGTTCCTTCATCACTTGACTTCAAGTCTTCATGGCTTGTCATGTCTTCACTGAGCTTCAGGTGACTGCCTGTTTCTTCTACACTGCTTCCAAGAAGGACGTGTTCTTCATGTCTTGTTTCTTCACTGCTTTGACATCAATGACATAATCACCAACACCATTAATCAATATCCTCCTGATAGATTCTCTCCCCTTTTCTTGATGTGCCTCTCATGACTTTCCTTCATGTGATTAGCTGGTTCCACTTATCAATATGCTTCTTTTTCTGAGTCATATTCTTTACTAAACATCTGAAGATAGTGACCATCTACCTTTCTGCAATCCTTCCTGAGCTTATCGACTGTCATGCATCTTATTTGATTTATGTCAAGTATTGTCTTCTAGACCTACCAAATATCTCATGAATTCATCTTTGTCCATATGTCACAAAACTATCCATGACTTTGTTACTCAATTGCACACAATGTTGACCCATCTGTCACTTTACTATTCTTAAGACTTCTCCAAATCTGTTGCAATTGATCACCACATATTCCTGCTTCTCAAGCTGAATCAAATATTTCTACTAGTCTGGTCTAAATCAAACTCTACAAGTTTGCAACAAGTACTCATTCTCAAATCTGTAATGAATATATCCCTACTTGAATACATGTTCGGAATCCTCTATACAGTCATGAATCTCTTCCTGAAAAGTGTGCCAATGATACTCCTCATAACTGCCAGTTGACCCCTTCATACTTGGGTGGGGATGTGTTTTGAACACTACTCCTTAATCAACCAATATATCATGAGACATTTTGCACCTCTTCCATCAAACCACTTTGAATTCGCCTTCCCAAACTCTGAAAACACTTCAGACTGCCTGAAAGATAGTTCTCTAATCTGTAATAACTGCTCCTTAGACTCCCCCTCTTCAATATTCAAATTTACTGGGAGTCTCCAAGCTATATTGCTTAGGAAAATGGATGAAGTTGCTATGTTGCAAGGTCATCATTATGAATTCTGACATCTTCCTCTTTGCCTGTATATTCATCGTGATTTTGAAACTCTATAAATCCTGTGAGTATGATCTTTAGGAGTTCTTCATTCACCTGCTCTTCTTATTTTTGTTTTCTTCTCCAAACCTTCTTGTGCCTGATATCTATGTTTTCCTTCATGGAAGACTTCATCATGCTTCTATAGTCACGAGCTACATGTCCATAGTTGTGGCATTTGTAACATTCAATATTGGAGGGAGCCACAAAAACATTTCTTGCTTGAAAATTTCTTCCATGCGCTCTGCAATTTATAGCTTTATGTCCAAAGTTATTACAAATAAAACAATAAAAAGGAAAAAAAACTTTGATACCTAGGAGTAAATGATCTTCTTTGTGATGTAGTCCTTTTGAATTCATGCCTTGACTGATCAAAATATTCTCTTTTGTTGTTTCCTTCACAATGATTGAAGCTTATTTGATGCTTGGAAGTAGAAGGTCTTCTTGGAGATACATCTCTTCTGCATTCATTCCTCTTTGACTCTTGCCAACCATGATCCCTTCCTTTGACAATGTCTACATAATTCTTATCCTTTTCTTCATTCTTGTTTCCGGCAACCTGGAACACTTCTCTTCAAATTTCTTTACTTGCGGTGTGGGGCTTCCTCTCTCTTCAACGCTCTTGCTAAGATTGGTATTTACACATTCTTTTCATTAGGCCTCGCCAATGTATACAAAACCTGCTTTATCAAATGGTGACCCGTTACATGTGAGAATGTCTTCTAGTACTTGAGAGCTCTTCAAGTTCTTGTTGAGCTTGTCAACTTCAACCTTCAATGAGATGAATTCTTCTTCAAGCTTCACACAATATTCTTCTTTCTTCATCATCTGGATGTTCATTACTTCTTCCATTCTCTTTTCTTCTTCAGGTTGGGTTTTCAAGGAGATGATTTCTTCTTCAAATATTCTTTCTTGTTGACTAAATTGTGCTCCAAATTTGTTTAAGTCCTCAAATATTTCCTTAAGATGACTTGTCAAAATCTCTTCTCTATTTTCGACTTCCTTTACTTTGATTTTTAAGTGAGAAACTTCTTCTTTTGGATCTTTCTGACATGATGAGCTTCTTTCTTCTCGTTCCATCTCAACATCTTCTTTATCTTGATCAACATGCTCTAGCTTTGTGATTACAAGAAGTTATGAAATTTTATTTGGTGAATTTATGATTATCTTGATTGAATGGTTAGGAAGGCTAGTAGAGAATGTTGGGAGATACAAAGTTGAATCCCTGAGAAAATTGACTCTTGAACTGATCAGACAACTCAATACGGTAAGTAATAAGGTTTCTCGTGCAGTAGATTTATGGTTGAA
>ML802393.1:0-14973 GCA_009831015.1 Picea engelmannii
ATGAACACAACTAAATATTAATCAAACAGATGCAAGAGTGTATGACCCAATGGAGATAATAAATCCAACAAACCTAGAAGTATGGAAGTTGTAAGGAGGGTGTTAGATCCCAAGTGAGATAATAATATAGAACATTTTTGGATGATATTTATGACCAAATGGAACCCTTAACAATGAGGGAGGGAGAGACATATATAGATTTAGGAATTCTTTAGAGGCATAAGAAACCATTGCATTTACTATTCATAGGGTTTTATTCCCCAAAAAGTCAAAATGCTAGTTTAAAACTACATATAATGATGGTTAGAGCTACACCATAGGTAAATTATTGAAAATCATCCCTCTATATTCCAAGAAAGTACAAAATGTAGTCCAAAAGTGCAATATAAGCCCAAAATGTTGCATTTTGCAACACACATCTAATAACTCAAGAAAAAATAAAATTTGACTAAGTAAACACGTAAAAGAATGTACTCTAATGGATTAAGGGAATTTGGGGACCCAAGGGAAGCTTCTTAACTAAGCAAGACAACACTAGTGCACAAGTCCCGAGAAATATCCAATTAGCAAGGGAGTGACCCAAGTGGGTTGTCTAAAGAGTCTGTCGAAGCTAAAAATTAAAACAAGGAAGGAAAAGATGAATTCTAGGCTAAAAGGGGACCCTTCCATGGTACTAGACATAAAATGGGAGACCAAAATCACATATCATGCACACATATAGATAATAGTAATGTTACTCAAAGCAATGAGTTCAACACATGTTGGATAAATAAAAGGATCTTGATGTCATCATGAGGTGGGTTGTGTATGGCCAATGCATGATGAAAACCCCACACAACAATAACCAAGCATATATGTGTAAAGTGCACGCGAGTATTTAATTCATTTCATATTTCTTTGAGCACGCGAGCATTAGTTTTTGTGCATAAATTCACTCAATCATACCAAGACTCCTCCTAAACAGTCACATGTGAATGGAATCCAACTTTTTCCCCTTAAGTTCATAATCCCAAACATCAATGATCATATCTGCAACAAACATGATTGATAGCAAAGGGAAGAGTCTCAGAGACACTATCCATCCCATCTTTGATTCTACTCCAATGTGAAATATCCAATGTTTATGTTCTAAAATAGTACCAATTAGAAGCATGTGGATCATGATTTATGTAATCGATTGTCTTTACCTTGTCAATCCATTGTAGAGTCCCAATCAACATTGAGGTTATTGTGAATGATGATGTGGTGCAGGTAACAAACCAATAACCCCTTGAGTAAACACAACAACCTATAACCCTGCGATCTCAAACTGCACAACAATTTGCATAGCAACACAATTGGAAGAATATACACAGATGGGATATCCATTGGATTATATTAGCAACAAAACCTTATTCCATTATATGAATTCACAATCTGAACAAGAGGAAAAAGAGTGCCAACAAGAGCAAAATCATTCTCAACATTGTCACACCCCTAAATCTTGTATTCAACTACAAATTCTTACAACAAAATAACCCAGGTAAATAACTAATGTGAGAGACCAATTCTTCCAATTCTAGAAAAGGTACATCATTTCCATATGTTCAACCTATTTGGGACTACATTCTTGATGAGGTCCATGGCAGTGTCTCATAATTGGTCAATAACCATAGTGGAAATTTCCATTGGCTCACTAAATAAAGGTTCTTGTTTAAGTCTGTTGTATATAACATATCACAGAGACTTTTGACATCTCCATTATGAATCATCTTTGGAATTGTCCCTTGGCCTACCTTGTCATCTCCTAAAGTAATTGTCTTTTTTTAGATTTCATTATCATTCCTTGAGGAAAACCACTACATTTTGTGCATCATATACCTCATGGTATTAATACCCATAATAACCATTATACAATTTCATTCATACTCTATGTTCATGAAGGTCCACATTTGCATGCATTTCTTAAGCATATAATCAATCAACCCATACGACAGACTCGCATGTTCACATGCAACTAGGGCTGAAAATCCCCCCCACCATTATTCCTTGACTTTGTTGGGTATGCGTTGTATTTTTTTCACGAGTAGGTGATTCTACGTTGCGTCGGGCGCGCAGGGGGCTTTGAGGGGGGGTCACTAGGCCCCCCCTTGGGGAGTGCAGGGAAAAAAAATTCTGCCTCGGGAAACATGTCACATATTTAGGTGGTTTTTCGACACATGGTTTCTTTGCCGATGGTTTTCTATTTCCGGTTAAGGAATTAGGGTCATTGACTAATCCAAGTCATTGGGTTGGGGTTTTGGATGCCACTGGCTCCTATAAGTATATTGTATTGTAAACAATGTATCACGATGAATGAATATAGAATATGTTGGTTTTCCGAGTTTGGGTTTCTAGGGGAAAAGTCTCTATGTAATGTTTGTATTTGCCATTGTATCTTTTATGTTCTTTTACTGAAAATTTGTTTGTAGTAAATATTGTACAAGGTTAAAATCTACAGACTTATCCCCGAGTCACTTTTCTAATGACAAGTTCCAATTGGAAGAAATCAACTACATCATGTCTTATGAAAAATCTACTTGTCTAAAAGTATAGTTATTACTTGCTACACATAGACTTAACGAACTCTTAAGCATCATCAAGTTTAATGGAAACATAGTTGGGATTCTACCATAGAGGATCAATTGTCAACTCGTCCAACCAACAAGGCATCTATATAATCCAAAACTCATCAATTGGGATTGTATATTATCAAGTGGGAGTGTATATAATCCAAAACTTAGCAAGCAATTGCAAACAACATTCAACATATCTACAAGATGGATGAAACCATAAGTATTGACTGCCAATATTTATAGGGGGGAAAGCACCACAAATTTCCTAGAAATATAACAATTCGCAAACAATATTCATACAACTATGAAAAGGTGCAACTAAAACCATGGGATCAATGCTTTAATACAAACCCCTTTGGAAATACTCCACATTAGGGATAAAATATTTAGTTTCATAGTTAAGTTTCACTAGGGCCCCTAAAATATCATAAAGTTTTAAAAGAAAGCTTGTATTTTCCACAAAAGCCTTCAATTATTAGTCTAGTACCTTGAGTCGACTTTGTCTTGATTACCAAAGTTTGAGTTTTGTGAGTAATTCTCTTGCATCATAATCTTCTCTCTTTGTCATATGCCCAAGGAAGAGATTTTTGTTGTGAGTTCATGCAACTTCTTTACATCAAGTTTACGTGGAATATCTAAATCAATATTTACACTATTTATTTTAAGTTAATCAATTACCTTTCTTCCCCTCTTGAGAATCAATGTCCTAAGAGAAAATTCAACAAAGTAGACCTTTGATTATGCCTTAAGTTAATCAAAATATTAATAAAAAAACATCATTCAACATCTCTAACCATGCACAATTCATGTTCCAACTAACTCATTGTCCTTGATCTGGACACACCTATAGTTGGAAAAATGTTATTAAAATAAAAGAGATCCATAACTTGCTTCAATTTTATTTCTACTATTAGGGAAATACCCTAAGTTATTGTCATGAATTCTTCCCCACTGTAGACCTTACCCCAAGTTTCCTTAAAGTATATGATGAGTTGAAATCCAGAAGGTAGTATTCTCTCTATGTCAAGCTCTCACTCTCTCACATCTCCGTAATCAAATTTTAACATAGACAAAGATTCCATTAAAACCTCAGGAACCCTAATACTTAAGAGATGATGACATTTAATTTTAAAATTATTCTCATAAAAAAGGTCCAATACTCAGCTTGATATTCACAAGGGTAATATACTTACATGTCTCTAAACTAACTAATATTTGAAATTCCCAACAAAAGATTACAATGAACTAGATGATATTATAACATTTGATAGCCACGTGATTTCCCTAAAAGGCTCAAGTGCCACCTGAATCACACAACTTGAACATAAGAAGTTTCTATGTCTGTTAAGAAGACAATTTAGTCTCCCAAAGATACTCATGCAATGTAAATATGAAATCTTCACTTTTCTCAAGTGTAAATATGTATATAACTAGAATGATCTCCACATATTTTGTTTTTCCCCCAATATGAGTTGCATTGTAATAGTTGAATTTGAATCCTACCTTACTTCCCTTCAACCACTATAGATTTTTGAATTTATGACAATAAAAACAACACCCATTCTGCTACTAGAACATGAAAATAGAAAAGAAACCCAAGGTTGCTTCAAGAGAACTACCTGTCATGTTTTAGGGCATCTTCTCAGAAGTAGTGGAAACTGAACTAACATTAATATAAGCATTCGTGCTTTGAGTTCTAACATCATCAAGTATACATCTTTTAACTTCTTAGATTTTGTATTGTCTAGTACCAAGTCCCTCTTAAATAGTTACCAGTCTCATAATTGTAACAATTTGGCCAAGCACTTTGCAAAATATTTATTTGGAGATCAAGTTTCAGAACAAGACCAATCTAAGAGTCAAATACAAGAGATAATCAAGGATAATCTATTAATTTCAATCTCAATGTTCCATGAAGGCCATAGAGTTTTGGTTGAGACTCAAATTACAAAAGAGAATTTTAAGGTGAACATAGTCTTAAGGTTCAAATGGACAATTCGATCTTGACCAATACAACCATTAAAAAATGAAAATTAGCGAGTTTCACAAGAGTGAGATAAAGGAAATCCAATTCAATGATCAAGTTGGAGCAAGGAAATGATTTTAAGTGTAATTTCGATGTTCTTTGGGACAACCAATTGGCATTAAGTTGTAACATACTCCTGCACAGTGGAGATGATGCTCATCCCCTTAATAGAGTCATTAGTAGTCATATTCATGGACTCTTAGGTATACTCAATGAATAGGAATTAGAGATATATAATATGCCAGGGTCGATAATTAGAGACATAATTTTGTGAAGCTTGCCTTGCCATAATGTAGGCATCTAGAGTTCACGGGTTGGTTTCTTACGAAGTGTTATTCCAACGTCTCTATGCACTGCACATTGTTTTATTTTGCACAATTTTTTGGAGACTACCACAACTAGGGTTTTTTTGGGTTGAAGATCCATATCCATGCAAATATCTTGAATGATCCCTCTATATATATCACTGCAAAATTATTTAGAAGATCTCATGTCTTTGCATAGTGCAAGTACATTCCATGGATAAGGATAATATAATGCATGTAACCCTAGTGAGAGTGATTATGTGTAAATCCTAGCGATTTTTTTTTCTTTAGAATACATTTTGCAAGGAATCGAGCACTCAGGAGTTTATGTTTCCATTGTTTCATGCTGTGGACGTTCGATTTTACATTTTTTTTATACCCGTGACGTCTAATCCTTACATAATGGCTTCACTGGCACTCAAAGTGTGGAAGGAGTGTTGATTAATTGAATGGGTGAATGAGATATTGTTTTTCCATATGGAGAGCATTGTCTTCCTCATGGTATTGGCTACCATGTTGGGCAAACTCAAAAAAACCCCAAAACCTACGAGATAGAAATTTGTTGTTGTAACACCACCCCCCTAAAACCCTGGGTGTATTTATGTGAGTTGTGCATATATTATTATCGTCTGTTTCCATTTTCCCAACACTTTGACATGTGAATTCACTAACTCAACAATCAAAATCTCCTCACCTTTCCAAATTTATACAAGAAGGGTTGGATGGAAGCCCCAAGGTCCATATTATTCCAAGCATATAAATGATGGTTCTCACCCTCTAGTTGACACTGCGATATTGATACTTCCTCAACTAATCCAAATATTGATAGTGTGATATGCCTTCAAACACATTGAACACATATAAGAAACCATAGGGCCATACAGTGTGAAATAAAACTTCCTATGAACATCAATTAACAAAGAAACTTACTATACCGTGACATCTATAGATGAATTATAATGTTAATCCAAAAATAATGTACAATCGCCACTCATTGACTCTATATCATTGCTCAATCCCATGGTTTAAATGAATATGGAGCTATGTCATCGAACCCACATTCTCGTCAACTTTTTGATTGGTTGAGAAAACTATAACCTCTGCCAACGCACCAGTGCTCAACCCTTAGAAAGGCCATAAGTTATGTATGGTTTCATCCTTATACCCCAATGCATTCATCAAAACAACACATCAATTTAATTAAAGATTGGGTTTATATTATGACAACAACACAAAATTGAAAGCCATGCCAACAACATTTATTTCTTTGCCAACCATTCACGTATTCCTGGGCACCTATGTGTGTACTCTTTTCTTCACGTGCTAGTCTTGTGATCGGGGAGTGATTATGTTTGAATGCTATGAAGCATGAATGAAAAATTAGTAAATTCAACTTGCAGTTGATACGTCAATGTAGATAGCGACTCATGTGATATGAGAAGATTTTGATCAAAGAATACAGGGTTCCACATACAAGTATCTGAATTAGATTTTGATCAAAGAATGCAAGTTTCCACATACATTAGATTGGCAATTACTCGATGAAACATTTTCTTTGTGACCATGACTTCTCCTTTTCCCATTACATTTAGGTATGATACAGTTACTGGAAGTCAAAATGGGTCATTCGATCGCCTATCATCTGATTTCATCTGTTGAACCATTTTCTTCGTGACTTTGATTGTGGTGAGAAATACCTCCTGTTTCCATAATGAACAATCAATGAATATGTGTGAGATAGATTGAATAGCCAACCTATATAAAGAAGTGAAATGAGATGATGACAAAAGATTATGTGTGATGAACCATTTCCTTTACGATTTTAATTAAGAAATACATCATTTTTTCCAATTCAACAAACAAATGCGTCCATGAACAAGCCATGGGCTACAATATGAATGATATTATTCAAAGAAATAAATTGAGTTGTAGTTAGGGAGATTTCTGCATAGGACAAAGGGTGAGATGAAAGATATCAATTGTGAGAAGACAAATGAAAATGAAGTGAAAATATTTTTATCCACTCTATGGTCAGGTCATTGCCATCTTTTTAGCATATTAAAATGGTGTAACACTCGTATGAAACCCTTGTATATGAAAAATTAAAAGAGAACAAGGCTACAATTGATCATATGTTTCCAAACATAAAGTAAGCAACTTAATAGATATGAAAAAGACTTAAATAATGTGGATTTTCATTGGTTGCTTTGGGTTATATCCAAAGATTAAGCATTGCAAAACAAGATCTATACCATATTTATGCTAACATCCGGATATATATGAAAAATACTAAAGACTAGTTAACATGAGTTAGATCCAAGTTAGGAAAGTCTCTACCAAGTCGTTTGGCCCTATAAAACATTGATTTAGTGCTTGTGATAATTTAGGTCAATATTACTTCACAACTTTGCATTACATTTGGTTGATTCATCCAATTGAGGGGACCTTTATTCAGGCATATGTTCAAATTTATAACCCAAAAAAAAACATTTCAATATCACACAGATCAATAACAATTTTCAATTGGGGTTTGAGATCTTGTCTTCCAAATAATAATACTCTAGATCATCCACAAAGATTAAACACAAATGATAATACCCTAGATCATCCACAAAGATTAAACAAAAATGATAATATTCTAGATCATCCACCACAATTATTAAACGTGATGCATATGAGAGAGGAACCATTAAAACAATGGAGGGGGTTAGATGCTGGAATAATCAACCACAAATAGACTAGATCAAACCCTTTAAATGCCTTTTATAGATATTCCATGAAGCAAAAGATCATGAAACTAAAACCCTAGATCGATTTCAAGTTATTCCATAGAATTTTTAAGTTTAAACACTAACTTGATAGAGCAACCTAGATAAAGACTAGATTTTTAAACCAATATACCGCTGGGAACACATGGCATGGCTTTTCCCATAGGCCTTCAAATTTATGTTCAGATTTATATTTTCATATCTACAATTATAATTGGTAAGGCCCATAGGCCTTGAAGGTTAAAACTAACTCTAATACCATATCTAATACCCCATAGTTCTAACAAAGATAAATCCATAAATTATCCAATAAAATAACCAATAATTTGTAATTAAGGAAACCCTAATGAAATTTTAATCAACTCGCACAGAAGAGGAACATACCCATGCTAAAGAACCCTACTTACCTGCATTAGGGTGAGTTCATAAACACATCCATACCCTAATTCTTGACCTGGAAACCACAATACAAAGTGGAGGATGACTGTCCACCCAACCATAGACCTTGCTACTCTCATCTTTAGTAGCAGGTCACCCTCGATCCTTCAATCTACTACCATGCCAGTGAATCCTTATCCTTACCCTCTCTATAGCTTCACCAAAAAGAGAGATGTGCCCAAAAGAGAGAGAGATGTCTTGTTTTCATCATTTTCTCTCTTTATATATAGTCCACCCATAGTAAAGAACCCAATCCTTAGTGTCCATTATTTAATTATTTATTATACTTAGGGTTTCTCCATTAATTACGATTACTTATTTTACCATTTTCTTTAATTACCCTAATATCTATAATAAATACTTATTATGAACCCCTTAGGATAATTATTATATACTTCTTTATTAGTCCCTGCCCTTCGGGCAGTAGGGACTAATAGTAATCGATTTTCCATCCTTCAATTATTATTGCACACAAACCAAGAATTTTAGCCAAACTTTTAAGATTTTCATATCATTGTCCAACTGTATTTTAAATTTTGTCCTAGGTTTTTAGTTTTGAGGCCTTATTTGGCCTCATATCGAGGCAAAACACTTCAAACTCGCTTCAAACTTAGGAAACTAGAGGATTCAAATTTGGTAAACAGATAAGAAAGAAGAAAAGTGAATTAATGCTAACCTTTCAGGATAGCATTAATTCCTGACATTAAATGTTTACCTTTCGAAAATGCATTATGCATAGTACATAACCCATTGCCATGGCTCTCTGGTGAGTTGCCAAATGTCCTACACTTGTCACAGACTAAAGACACTAGCCACAACTCTAAAATGTGAGTTGTCCACCTACATTAGTGATGGAGTAATTACAATAAATAACCCCTTTCAGCAGTCTGAGCTAATACCACTCGGTGATTGCTGCAAGTAACACTCTGTCTGAGTTGATACCACTCAGCGATTGTTACAAGTAACACTCTGTCTGATATGATACCACTCCAGACCACCCACTAAAACCTGGAATCCTCATTGTCGCTAGAGATGTTCTGGTCATGCACCTTTTATCGTCATCCCCCGCCAGCTCAATGGGAGCCTCTACACGTAACACCACCACACCCATTGTTGGCACCGGTCCACCGGCCTCTAGCTTAGCTGTTGTAGTAGGAGCGCCTCTGCCACCGCCACCTCCTTCACCGGAAGAAGCCATGACAACCCATGCCCATCCATCGCCTACACGACCTCCTCATCCATCCCCTCGACCATGCCTGTGCTCCATTCCAGTGCGTGGACTGTGCCACGATTTGGAGTTTTAGACTATGCATGTGCGTCATTCCAGTGCGTGGACTGTGCCATGTCAGTATGTCAACCATATTGAACACGGTTGGCCCAAAATCCACATGATCTGGAAGCTTCTCTTCATCTTTACACGACTATCTCACAAATTTTCTTCATCCATACAATGCTCTGGATCCCTATAACATTGTTTTCCTTCTTGTTAGCTCTGTGCAGGAGCTGAAACTTCAAAACTTCCACAACGACAGAACAGAACCCAGCGGCAAAGAAACGAAAATCTACACCCCCATGAAGAAGAGGAGCAGGGAGGCGACTACTAAGAAGAGGCTGAGGCTGCCCCAAACCCCAATGAAAATATAATTGGTAAATTGAAGATATTCTTACCAGGAATGCCACTGACAAAGTGATCATGAACTTTCTGGAAACAAACATCTTTTCCAGGTTTGGATGCCCTGAGAAACTAGTAACAGATGATGTTCAAGCATTCAATTCCAAGGCCATCATTGATTTTTGTGGGAATTACAACATTATCTTGACACATTCTACACCATATTACCCATAGGGGAATGGGTTGGCAGAGTCATCGAATAAAACCATGATCAAGATTATTAAAAAATTGCTAGCTAAAAATAAAAAATCATGGGATTCCAAATTGAAGGATGCCTTGTGGGCTAACAGGATCAACACCAAAAAATCATTTGGTTCCTCTCCATTCTAGCTATTCTATGGGGTGGATGTTATTTTTCCAACTCAACTTAGTCTACCAGTGTTGAAATTTTTGTAGGAAGAAGTGGGGGAGCCTAATGACTTTTAGAGGAGGATGTTTCAGATTATTGAAGTCCAACAAAGAAGAGAAATATTAAATGAGAAAATTGAGGCTTACCAAAGCAAGGTCAAGGCAACCTTCGACAGGAAAACCAAAAAAAAAACTTTTCAAGCAAGTGACCTAGTTCTGAGATGGGATGCTAGAAGGGAGGACAAGCCCAAACATGGTAAATTTGATAACCTTTGGTTTGGCCTCTTTAAAGTAGACAAGGTTCTGAATAACAATACCTTTGTATTGCAAAATCTGGATAACACTGAGATCTTTGGAAGCCGAGTCAATGGGCGCTTCCTGAAGCATTATTTTACCTGATGAACCATAGGTGGTTCAGTTTGTACATAGTTGTTTTAATTTTCAGGATGATTCAGTAGTTTAGTGTGAATAAGAGACTCCATAGCCCAGTAAAGGCACTGGGGTATAATTTCATATTTGGTTTTCAGTTAAAATAAGATAGATGTCAGGGATGGTAAAGGGAATAAAGTGGTTGGTAGCAGAAATAAAGAAAAAAGGCACATGGGCATGTTGTTCTTAGCACCTCACAGGGAAGTGCTACCCCCAGTTGGAGTCAATGTTAGATCCTAGGTCTGCACCTCTTCCTTCTACTCATGAAACCAACCTATTCATCTTTCAACCTAGCTCTTAGTTAGTTTTTCTTCTTCATTGTGTGTTAGGTCAATTTGTTTTATGTCATCCCTTCTTTGCTTATGTTAGTTGTTTTTCTCTTTATAAGGTTGAGTTAGGTCTTGATTTGAGTTTGGACAAAGTCTTATCACCATATTTTATATCACTGATGGATCGCAAAGAGTTAACCTAAGCCTACAAGTGTAAAGTTGTTGATTGCAAGAATGCCAACATTTTTGCAATCAACAAACAGACTCTGTTTTTATGAGTTTTATGGTTTAAACATATTTCAAATTTTGAATAAAGTGCATTAGCACCCAAATCACACTCATATCTTCCTATTACCCTTGAAATCATGCGCATTGTTTCCCTGTGCAGTTTTCATTGCAGGTTTTGAGTGAACCTTGAGCAATGCATATCCACGACCACCATTGTCAACAAAGGCAGCTAAGGAACGATGATACCACCACGAGAGTGTTGGCAACTAAATAGGGTAGAGCGAACAGGGTTCAAGTTGTTTGAGGTCATACCAGAGATCAAGGACATTTTTATCAGGGGTGAGTGGTTCGATTTCATATGTGCATTCAATGGACACCATAGCTATAATCTTTGCACATAAATTTAATGGATTCTAGACACAAATTGGGAATATAACTATTCACATAACAAATCATTTCATAGCAAGAGAATGTGCTCTCTCTATTAGTGGCGAGAGGTGGTTCAAGAAAAGGAAATTGCAGGCTGAGGTGTGCAATCATTTCCTAGTAGCAGAGCATCAGAGCCACGATTGGAGCCAGGGAATCCTGATCGAATGGATGAGAGAGGAATGGAGGGGCATCTTGTCTTCCATACAGAGATACATCACTAGAGAAGGTAGGTTTTCAATTGTCTATTGCTATCATCTCATATTTCTCATGCATCTAAATGGTGATAAGGAGATGAATCTCCCATTCTACCTTCTCAAAAGCCTAACCAAAATGTCCAAACAAGTTCATAACTATCCACAAACTACTCACAGAAGCCTCTACCTCCAGGGATTTATAAAAATACTAGTTCTTTTTTCTCTTAGTGAATTGGGAATGTCTTGGGCAGAACTTCTAGAATATCTAGGGTTACAGCATGAAGAGCCCAATGCACAACAACCATCAGAACATGAAATCTAACAACAACCATCAGAATAAGAAATTGAAGTTCCCCAGGCAGCTAAGGTTTCCACAGAACCTGGAAGTTCATCAAAAGCCACCCAACATTCCCAGGAAAAGACCCTACATGCAAGAAGAAGGACCATATCATACAAAGAAAGATCCATCGCTCCAGAAAAAGAGAAAATACCCCAGAGGCAATTAAGGTCATCCACAGTGAAACAAAGGACAAGGGAAGATGATAAAGTTTTTTTCGGAAATTATGTCAAAAAGGGTAAAAAACAGGTTTGTCCAACAATCCAACCATCTCCTGAGCATCTTGAGGTCGAACCTGTGCCCACTGGCATGTAGGTAGAAAAAACTCCTAAATTGAAACCAAGCAAACAATAAAGGAATAAGTAGGTTAGCCGTGAACAAGCTGTAGTTAAATATTTTCCATATGACACACAGATTGAAGAGCCTCCTGAGGAAAAATAGGGTAGAAAGAAAAAGGGGAACCAGGTCCCATAAATGCCAAGTAAACCAAATTGGAATACTAGGTTAACCAACCAGTCGAGGCTAAACTCCAAAGCCTTGTTCGATCCATCCCTCGAGGAGCATAAGTCAATTGTAATTGAATATCAAGACACTAATGAAGATCCCTTTGGGTTTGCCAATATGGAATAAATGGCCATCCACACTTTGAAGTAAATGCCAATAGGCAAGACTAGAAAGAAGCACAACAAAGGACAAAGCTCGGGTATTAAACTTGTTGTTTTGGAAACATATTACACTACAGGTCTAGACCTAGAGCAATGTTTAGAAGACACATGTCCAAACCCAAAGCAGTATTTTGAAGAGACTGGTCCATAAACAAAGTATGTCCCAGAGCAGGTTTTAAAAGAGACCAAACCAGAGGCAAGGGGAAAATGATGATGGTACATGAACCTATGAAAGACAACATTGGAAACAAACCTGAGAAGAAGCCCGTGTATGAGATGAGACCTAGGAAAGCTAAGCTCTCCATTGATCTCAATAGGCCTGATGTTGATGAAGAGCGTGAACTTAAAAATGCGAACATAGTGAAAGCAGAGAACAAGCCTAAATTTGAAGAGATGAAGGACAATAAGCAACATGTGGAAACCCTCAATCAACTGAATGACAATATGAGGCGGCAGATTCAAGAGTTGCAACAACAATATCAATCTCTTAAGATGCAACATTCAAAACTACAGAGAAAATACCAAAAGTTGCAAAAGAAACATCAAAAGACCTGCAACTTCCTGAAGGAAATCATCTAAGCATGTTGTTGTCGACAAGTAAGAAATTCTGAAGCCTGTGTAAGTTTTGTTCTAGGTTTAAAGGTTTTTCTCCAACTAGTGGAAAATGTGTGGATCCATGCAAATTCAACAACAAGTTCCAGCCTTTGAATATGTTTGTGATGCAACTCATACACTTTAGTTATCAGCAGTGACTTTAGTTTCAGTGATAGAATCTTTTTGTTTCAGTTTGAGATATTACAGCCAGTTGTAATAAATTCCTTTTTTTATAAAAACAATGTTATGATTAGGTCAAAGTTATGGGCCCATCAAAGGGGAGTTATCCTTGCAAAATAGCACTTAAACTCTACTTCTCTCAATGTAAAGAAGTGTTCATGAATTGTAATCATAACTAAATGGTGAAGTATAAGATCTACGGGTTTGAATGTAATGCAAATCTTAACTCTAGAATTTAGATCTGAGATATGTATTTGAATCCCTTTGGTGGATAAATAGAAGAATAAGAGAATGTAAAGGGGTTTGGTTTTTTGGGTATCAAGCTATCAGGATATAGACTGGGCTTATGAAGTGTAAATATCTACAAAGTTTTCTACTCAGTGAATATAATTTATGGTGAAGACACTGTCTTTTTCTCAATCTTTCTTGTCTTTTCTTTTAATTTCGATGCATGTTGAATGTTTTGCAAAGCAAATATTCTCTTTCTTTGAGCTAATGTGCTTACAACCTGTTGAGAAGTGTATTCCAACTATTGTTTTAAGTCTAATGAGATGTGTTAGATCTAAAAAAATCTAACTGCAAGTGACAAATTGTATGCTTGTCAGTGTTTTTGTTCTGCTTTTATATCTTGTATCTGCTACGCCATAATGCATGCCATTGGCTAAGGGAAACATTGTGGTGAATATTATGAAATAGTCCAACTAGACCCTTACCCTTGAACCTCATCTATCAACTGACCATAAAAAAAAATAAACCAAACTTACAAAAACCAATCATTCCAACAATTGAGGTGGCCTAGCCTTGCCCTTAGTAGTCAAGTGCAAGATACCAGATACATAAAATGTGCAGAACAGAAATGAAATTCTAGAAATGACAGAATAACAGTAAAATATCCAGCATAATCTTCACAATACACAGAAATGATATACGAAATAACAACAGAAATAACACGTTGATTCAGATAGCAATGTTCACAGGCCTCTTCGAGGGGGAAACCTCCAGTCGAGCAGCGCTCTGTTACAATAATCTCCAAGCTAGGGTTCTCATACCCTCGACTCCTATTTATACTAAAAAGAAGCATCTAGAGGAAGATCCTTCTAGAAGCGGAAGCTTATATTAGGTCTTCTTACATCCGCCTTATTCTATTTTATTGAAAGGCCTTATTAATATTGACATTTATTACATCTGAATACATTGATCTACCTATGTGCAGGTTAGGACCTTAACATGTCCACCCCCTTAAAAAGAGCCTTTTCCTCAAGGCTTGAGATGTGGAAACTGCTGCATAATGGTAGCTGGTTCCCAAGTGGCATCTGCTAGAGTCATATATTTCCACTGTACTAGCACTTCCTCGATGGTTCTCTGACGCAGGCAACGCTCACGCTAGTCCAAAACTGCTTTTGGTTGTAGCCAAATGGATCCTTCTTCAGCTAACTCGGGAAGGTTGGTTTGAATTTGGCACCTGGTTCCAATCACCTTCTTCAAGCATGAAACATG
>ML802393.1:15073-54089 GCA_009831015.1 Picea engelmannii
TGGGGAACTTCAATTTCTTATTCTGATGGTTGTTGTTAGATTTCATGTTCTGATGGTTGTTGTGCATTGGGCTCTTCATGCTGTAACCCTAGATATTCTAGAAGTTCTGCCCAAGACATTCCCAATTCACTAAGAGAAAAAAGAACTAGTATTTTTATAAATCCCTGGAGGTAGAGGCTTCTGTGAGTAGTTTGTGGATAGTTATGAACTTGTTTGGACATTTTGGTTAGGCTTTTGAGAAGGTAGAATGGGAGATTCATCTCCTTATCACCATTTAGATGCATGAGAAATATGAGATGATAGCAATAGACAATTGAAAACCTACCTTCTCTAGTGATGTATCTCTGTATGGAAGACAAGATGCCCCTCCATTCCTCTCTCATCCATTCGATCAGGATTCCCTGGCTCCAATCGTGGCTCTGATGCTCTGCTACTAGGAAATGATTGCACACCTCAGCCTGCAATTTCCTTTTCTTGAACCACCTCTCGCCACTAATAGAGAGAGCACATTCTCTTGCTATGAAATGATTTGTTATGTGAATAGTTATATTCCCAATTTGTGTCTAGAATCCATTAAATTTATGTGCAAAGATTATAGCTATGGTGTCCATTGAATGCACATATGAAATCGAACCACTCACCCCTGATAAAAATGTCCTTGATCTCTGGTATGACCTCAAACAACTTGAACCCTGTTCGCTCTACCCTATTTAGTTGCCAACACTCTCGTGGTGGTATCATCGTTCCTTAGCTGCCTTTGTTGACAATGGTGGTCGTGGATATGCATTGCTCAAGGTTCACTCAAAACCTGCAATGAAAACTGCACAGGGAAACAATGCGCATGATTTCAAGGGTAATAGGAAGATATGAGTGTGATTTGGGTGCTAATGCACTTTATTCAAAATTTGAAATATGTTTAAACCATAAAACTCATAAAAACAGAGTCTGTTTGTTGATTGCAAAAATGTTGGCATTCTTGCAATCAACAACTTTACACTTGTAGGCTTAGGTTAACTCTTTGCGATCCATCAGTGATATAAAATATGGTGATAAGACTTTGTCCAAACTCAAATCAAGACCTAACTCAACCTTATAAAGAGAAAAACAACTAACATAAGCAAAGAAGGGATGACATAAAACAAATTGACCTAACACACAATGAAGAAGAAAAACTAACTAAGAGCTAGGTTGAAAGATGAATAGGTTGGTTTCATGAGTAGAAGGAAGAGGTGCAGACCTAGGATCTAACATTGACTCCAACTGGGGGTAGCACTTCCCTGTGAGGTGCTAAGAACAACATGCCCATGTGCCTTTTTTCTTTATTTCTGCTACCAACCACTTTATTCCCTTTACCATCCCTGACATCTATCTTATTTTAACTGAAAACCAAATATGAAATTATACCCCAGTGCCTTTACTGGGCTATGGAGTCTCTTATTCACACTAAACTACTGAATCATCCTGAAAATTAAAACAACTATGTACAAACTGAACCACCTATGGTTCATCAGGTAAAATAATGCTTCAGGAAGCGCCCATTGACTCGGCTTCCAAAGATCTCAGTGTTATCCAGATTTTGCAATACAAAGGTATTGTTATTCAGAACCTTGTCTACTTTAAAGAGGCCAAACCAAAGGTTATCAAATTTACCATGTTTGGGCTTGTCCTCCCTTCTAGCATCCCATCTCAGAACTAGGTCACTTGCTTGAAAAGTTTTTTTTTTGGTTTTCCTGTCGAAGGTTGCCTTGACCTTGCTTTGGTAAGCCTCAATTTTCTCATTTAATATTTCTCTTCTTTGTTGGACTTCAATAATCTGAAACATCCTCCTCTAAAAGTCATTAGGCTCCCCCACTTCTTCCTACAAAAATTTCAACACTGGTAGACTAAGTTGAGTTGGAAAAATAACATCCACCCCATAGAATAGCTAGAATGGAGAGGAACCAAATGATTTTTTGGTGTTGATCCTGTTAGCCCACAAGGCATCCTTCAATTTGGAATCCCATGATTTTTTATTTTTAGCTAGCAATTTTTTAATAATCTTGATCATGGTTTTATTCGATGACTCTGCCAACCCATTCCCCTATGGGTAATATGGTGTAGAATGTGTCAAGATAATGTTGTAATTCCCACAAAAATCAATGATGGCCTTGGAATTGAATGCTTGAACATCATCTGTTACTAGTTTCTCAGGGCATCCAAACCTGGAAAAGATGTTTGTTTCCAGAAAGTTCATGATCACTTTGTCAGTGGCATTCCTGGTAAGAATATCTTCAATTTACCAATTATATTTTCATTGGGGTTTGGGGCAGCCTCAGCCTCTTCTTAGTAGTCGCCTCCCTGCTCCTCTTCTTCATGGGGGTGTAGATTTTCGTTTCTTTGCCGCTGGGTTCTGTTCTGTCGTTGTGGAAGTTTTGAAGTTTCAGCTCCTGCACAGAGCTAACAAGAAGGAAAACAATGTTATAGGGATCCAGAGCATTGTATGGATGAAGAAAATTTGTGAGATAGTCGTGTAAAGATGAAGAGAAGCTTCCAGATCATGTGGATTTTGGGCCAACCGTGTTCAATATGGTTGACATACTGACATGGCACAGTCCACGCACTGGAATGACGCACATGCATAGTCTAAAACTCCAAATCGTGGCACAGTCCACGCACTGGAATGGAGCACAGGCATGGTCGAGGGGATGGATGAGGAGGTCGTGTAGGCGATGGATGGGCATGGGTTGTCATGGCTTCTTCCGGTGAAGGAGGTGGCGGTGGCAGAGGCGCTCCTACTACAACAGCTAAGCTAGAGGCCGGTGGACCGGTGCCAACAATGGGTGTGGTGGTGTTACGTGTAGAGGCTCCCATTGAGCTGGCGGGGGATGACGATAAAAGGTGCATGACCAGAACATCTCTAGCGACAATGAGGATTCCAGGTTTTAGTGGGTGGTCTGGAGTGGTATCATATCAGACAGAGTGTTACTTGTAACAATCGCTGAGTGGTATCAACTCAGACAGAGTGTTACTTGCAGCAATCACCGAGTGGTATTAGCTCAGACTGCTGAAAGGGGTTATTTATTGTAATTACTCCATCACTAATGTAGGTGGACAACTCACATTTTAGAGTTGTGGCTAGTGTCTTTAGTCTGTGACAAGTGTAGGACATTTGGCAACTCACCAGAGAGCCATGGCAATGGGTTATGTACTATGCATAATGCATTTTCGAAAGGTAAACATTTAATGTCAGGAATTAATGCTATCCTGAAAGGTTAGCATTAATTCACTTTTCTTCTTTCTTATCTGTTTACCAAATTTGAATCCTCTAGTTTCCTAAGTTTGAAGCGAGTTTGAAGTGTTTTGCCTCGATATGAGGCCAAATAAGGCCTCAAAACTAAAAACCTAGGACAAAATTTAAAATACAGTTGGACAATGATATGAAAATCTTAAAAGTTTGGCTAAAATTCTTGGTTTGTGTGCAATAATAATTGAAGGATGGAAAATCGATTACTATTAGTCCCTACTGCCCGAAGGGCAGGGACTAATAAAGAAGTATATAATAATTATCCTAAGGGGTTCATAATAAGTATTTATTATAGATATTAGGGTAATTAAAGAAAATGGTAAAATAAGTAATCGTAATTAATGGAGAAACCCTAAGTATAATAAATAATTAAATAATGGACACTAAGGATTGGGTTCTTTACTATGGGTGGACTATATATAAAGAGAGAAAATGATGAAAACAAGACATCTCTCTCTCTTTTGGGCACATCTCTCTTTTTGGTGAAGCTATAGAGAGGGTAAGGATAAGGATTCACTGGCATGGTAGTAGATTGAAGGATCGAGGGTGACCTGCTACTAAAGATGAGAGTAGCAAGGTCTATGGTTGGGTGGACAGTCATCCTCCACTTTGTATTGTGGTTTCCAGGTCAAGAATTAGGGTATGGATGTGTTTATGAACTCACCCTAATGCAGGTAAGTAGGGTTCTTTAGCATGGGTATGTTCCTCTTCTGTGCGAGTTGATTAAAATTTCATTAGGGTTTCCTTAATTACAAATTATTGGTTATTTTATTGGATAATTTATGGATTTATCTTTGTTAGAACTATGGGGTATTAGATATGGTATTAGAGTTAGTTTTAACCTTCAAGGCCTATGGGCCTTACCAATTATAATTGTAGATATGAAAATATAAATCTGAACATAAATTTGAAGGCCTATGGGAAAAGCCATGCCATGTGTTCCCAGCGGTATATTGGTTTAAAAATCTAGTCTTTATCTAGGTTGCTCTATCAAGTTAGTGTTTAAACTTAAAAATTCTATGGAATAACTTGAAATCGATCTAGGGTTTTAGTTTCATGATCTTTTGCTTCATGGAATATCTATAAAAGGCATTTAAAGGGTTTGATCTAGTCTATTTGTGGTTGATTATTCCAGCATCTAACCCCCTCCATTGTTTTAATGGTTCCTCTCTCATATGCATCACGTTTAATAATTGTGGTGGATGATCTAGAATATTATCATTTTTGTTTAATCTTTGTGGATGATCTAGGGTATTATCATTTGTGTTTAATCTTTGTGGATGATCTAGAGTATTATTATTTGGAAGACAAGATCTCAAACCCCAATTGAAAATTGTTATTGATCTGTGTGATATTGAAATGTTTTTTTTTGGGTTATAAATTTGAACATATGCCTGAATAAAGGTCCCCTCAATTGGATGAATCAACCAAATGTAATGCAAAGTTGTGAAGTAATATTGACCTAAATTATCACAAGCACTAAATCAATGTTTTATAGGGCCAAACGACTTGGTAGAGACTTTCCTAACTTGGATCTAACTCATGTTAACTAGTCTTTAGTATTTTTCATATATATCCGGATGTTAGCATAAATATGGTATAGATCTTGTTTTGCAATGCTTAATCTTTGGATATAACCCAAAGCAACCAATGAAAATCCACATTATTTAAGTCTTTTTCATATCTATTAAGTTGCTTACTTTATGTTTGGAAACATATGATCAATTGTAGCCTTGTTCTCTTTTAATTTTTCATATACAAGGGTTTCATACGAGTGTTACACCATTTTAATATGCTAAAAAGATGGCAATGACCTGACCATAGAGTGGATAAAAATATTTTCACTTCATTTTCATTTGTCTTCTCACAATTGATATCTTTCATCTCACCCTTTGTCCTATGCAGAAATCTCCCTAACTACAACTCAATTTATTTCTTTGAATAATATCATTCATATTGTAGCCCATGGCTTGTTCATGGACGCATTTGTTTGTTGAATTGGAAAAAATGATGTATTTCTTAATTAAAATCGTAAAGGAAATGGTTCATCACACATAATCTTTTGTCATCATCTCATTTCACTTCTTTATATAGGTTGGCTATTCAATCTATCTCACACATATTCATTGATTGTTCATTATGGAAACAGGAGGTATTTCTCACCACAATCAAAGTCACGAAGAAAATGGTTCAACAGATGAAATCAGATGATAGGCGATCGAATGACCCATTTTGACTTCCAGTAACTGTATCATACCTAAATGTAATGGGAAAAGGAGAAGTCATGGTCACAAAGAAAATGTTTCATCGAGTAATTGCCAATCTAATGTATGTGGAAACTTGCATTCTTTGATCAAAATCTAATTCAGATACTTGTATGTGGAACCCTGTATTCTTTGATCAAAATCTTCTCATATCACATGAGTCGCTATCTACATTGACGTATCAACTGCAAGTTGAATTTACTAATTTTTCATTCATGCTTCATAGCATTCAAACATAATCACTCCCCGATCACAAGACTAGCACGTGAAGAAAAGAGTACACACATAGGTGCCCAGGAATACGTGAATGGTTGGCAAAGAAATAAATGTTGTTGGCATGGCTTTCAATTTTGTGTTGTTGTCATAATATAAACCCAATCTTTAATTAAATTGATGTGTTGTTTTGATGAATGCATTGGGGTATAAGGATGAAACCATACATAACTTATGGCCTTTCTAAGGGTTGAGCACTGGTGCGTTGGCAGAGGTTATAGTTTTCTCAACCAATCAAAAAGTTGACGAGAATGTGGGTTCGATGACATAGCTCCATATTCATTTAAACCATGGGATTGAGCAATGATATAGAGTCAATGAGTGGCGATTGTACATTATTTTTGGATTAACATTATAATTCATCTATAGATGTCACGGTATAGTAAGTTTCTTTGTTAATTGATGTTCATAGGAAGTTTTATTTCACACTGTATGGCCCTATGGTTTCTTATATGTGTTCAATGTGTTTGAAGGCATATCACACTATCAATATTTGGATTAGTTGAGGAAGTATCAATATCGCAGTGTCAACTAGAGGGTGAGAACCATCATTTATATGCTTGGAATAATATGGACCTTGGGGCTTCCATCCAACCCTTCTTGTATAAATTTGGAAAGGTGAGGAGATTTTGATTGTTGAGTTAGTGAATTCACATGTCAAAGTGTTGGGAAAATGGAAACAGACGATAATAATATATGCACAACTCACATAAATACACCCAGGGTTTTAGGGGGGTGGTGTTACAACAACAAATTTCTATCTCGTAGGTTTTGGGGTTTTTTTGAGTTTGCCCAACATGGTAGCCAATACCATGAGGAAGACAATGCTCTCCATATGGAAAAACAATATCTCATTCACCCATTCAATTAATCAACACTCCTTCCACACTTTGAGTGCCAGTGAAGCCATTATGTAAGGATTAGACGTCACGGGTATAAAAAAAATGTAAAATCGAACGTCCACAGCATGAAACAATGGAAACATAAACTCCTGAGTGCTCGATTCCTTGCAAAATGTATTCTAAAGAAAAAAAAATCGCTAGGATTTACACATAATCACTCTCACTAGGGTTACATGCATTATATTATCCTTATCCATGGAATGTACTTGCACTATGCAAAGACATGAGATCTTCTAAATAATTTTGCAGTGATATATATAGAGGGATCATTCAAGATATTTGCATGGATATGGATCTTCAACCCAAAAAAACCCTAGTTGTGGTAGTCTCCAAAAAATTGTGCAAAATAAAACAATGTGCAGTGCATAGAGACGTTGGAATAACACTTCGTAAGAAACCAACCCGTGAACTCTAGATGCCTACATTATGGCAAGGCAAGCTTCACAAAATTATGTCTCTAATTATCGACCCTGGCATATTATATATCTCTAATTCCTATTCATTGAGTATACCTAAGAGTCCATGAATATGACTACTAATGACTCTATTAAGGGGATGAGCATCATCTCCACTGTGCAGGAGTATGTTACAACTTAATGCCAATTGGTTGTCCCAAAGAACATCGAAATTACACTTAAAATCATTTCCTTGCTCCAACTTGATCATTGAATTGGATTTCCTTTATCTCACTCTTGTGAAACTCGCTAATTTTCATTTTTTAATGGTTGTATTGGTCAAGATCGAATTGTCCATTTGAACCTTAAGACTATGTTCACCTTAAAATTCTCTTTTGTAATTTGAGTCTCAACCAAAACTCTATGGCCTTCATGGAACATTGAGATTGAAATTAATAGATTATCCTTGATTATCTCTTGTATTTGACTCTTAGATTGGTCTTGTTCTGAAACTTGATCTCCAAATAAATATTTTGCAAAGTGCTTGGCCAAATTGTTACAATTATGAGACTGGTAACTATTTAAGAGGGACTTGGTACTAGACAATACAAAATCTAAGAAGTTAAAAGATGTATACTTGATGATGTTAGAACTCAAAGCACGAATGCTTATATTAATGTTAGTTCAGTTTCCACTACTTCTGAGAAGATGCCCTAAAACATGACAGGTAGTTCTCTTGAAGCAACCTTGGGTTTCTTTTCTATTTTCATGTTCTAGTAGCAGAATGGGTGTTGTTTTTATTGTCATAAATTCAAAAATCTATAGTGGTTGAAGGGAAGTAAGGTAGGATTCAAATTCAACTATTACAATGCAACTCATATTGGGGGAAAAACAAAATATGTGGAGATCATTCTAGTTATATACATATTTACACTTGAGAAAAGTGAAGATTTCATATTTACATTGCATGAGTATCTTTGGGAGACTAAATTGTCTTCTTAACAGACATAGAAACTTCTTATGTTCAAGTTGTGTGATTCAGGTGGCACTTGAGCCTTTTAGGGAAATCACGTGGCTATCAAATGTTATAATATCATCTAGTTCATTGTAATCTTTTGTTGGGAATTTCAAATATTAGTTAGTTTAGAGACATGTAAGTATATTACCCTTGTGAATATCAAGCTGAGTATTGGACCTTTTTTATGAGAATAATTTTAAAATTAAATGTCATCATCTCTTAAGTATTAGGGTTCCTGAGGTTTTAATGGAATCTTTGTCTATGTTAAAATTTGATTACGGAGATGTGAGAGAGTGAGAGCTTGACATAGAGAGAATACTACCTTCTGGATTTCAACTCATCATATACTTTAAGGAAACTTGGGGTAAGGTCTACAGTGGGGAAGAATTCATGACAATAACTTAGGGTATTTCCCTAATAGTAGAAATAAAATTGAAGCAAGTTATGGATCTCTTTTATTTTAATAACATTTTTCCAACTATAGGTGTGTCCAGATCAAGGACAATGAGTTAGTTGGAACATGAATTGTGCATGGTTAGAGATGTTGAATGATGTTTTTTTATTAATATTTTGATTAACTTAAGGCATAATCAAAGGTCTACTTTGTTGAATTTTCTCTTAGGACATTGATTCTCAAGAGGGGAAGAAAGGTAATTGATTAACTTAAAATAAATAGTGTAAATATTGATTTAGATATTCCACGTAAACTTGATGTAAAGAAGTTGCATGAACTCACAACAAAAATCTCTTCCTTGGGCATATGACAAAGAGAGAAGATTATGATGCAAGAGAATTACTCACAAAACTCAAACTTTGGTAATCAAGACAAAGTCGACTCAAGGTACTAGACTAATAATTGAAGGCTTTTGTGGAAAATACAAGCTTTCTTTTAAAACTTTATGATATTTTAGGGGCCCTAGTGAAACTTAACTATGAAACTAAATATTTTATCCCTAATGTGGAGTATTTCCAAAGGGGTTTGTATTAAAGCATTGATCCCATGGTTTTAGTTGCACCTTTTCATAGTTGTATGAATATTGTTTGCGAATTGTTATATTTCTAGGAAATTTGTGGTGCTTTCCCCCCTATAAATATTGGCAGTCAATACTTATGGTTTCATCCATCTTGTAGATATGTTGAATGTTGTTTGCAATTGCTTGCTAAGTTTTGGATTATATACACTCCCACTTGATAATATACAATCCCAATTGATGAGTTTTGGATTATATAGATGCCTTGTTGGTTGGACGAGTTGACAATTGATCCTCTATGGTAGAATCCCAACTATGTTTCCATTAAACTTGATGATGCTTAAGAGTTCGTTAAGTCTATGTGTAGCAAGTAATAACTATACTTTTAGACAAGTAGATTTTTCATAAGACATGATGTAGTTGATTTCTTCCAATTGGAACTTGTCATTAGAAAAGTGACTCGGGGATAAGTCTGTAGATTTTAACCTTGTACAATATTTACTACAAACAAATTTTCAGTAAAAGAACATAAAAGATACAATGGCAAATACAAACATTACATAGAGACTTTTCCCCTAGAAACCCAAACTCGGAAAACCAACATATTCTATATTCATTCATCGTGATACATTGTTTACAATACAATATACTTATAGGAGCCAGTGGCATCCAAAACCCCAACCCAATGACTTGGATTAGTCAATGACCCTAATTCCTTAACCGGAAATAGAAAACCATCGGCAAAGAAACCATGTGTCGAAAAACCACCTAAATATGTGACATGTTTCCCGAGGCAGAATTTTTTTTCCCTGCACTCCCCAAGGGGGGGCCTAGTGACCCCCCCTCAAAGCCCCCTGCGCGCCCGACGCAACGTAGAATCACCTACTCGTGAAAAAAATACAACGCATACCCAACAAAGTCAAGGAATAATGGTGGGGGGGATTTTCAGCCCTAGTTGCATGTGAACATGCGAGTCTGTCGTATGGGTTGATTGATTATATGCTTAAGAAATGCATGCAAATGTGGACCTTCATGAACATAGAGTATGAATGAAATTGTATAATGGTTATTATGGGTATTAATACCATGAGGTATATGATGCACAAAATGTAGTGGTTTTCCTCAAGGAATGATAATGAAATCTAAAAAAAGACAATTACTTTAGGAGATGACAAGGTAGGCCAAGGGACAATTCCAAAGATGATTCATAATGGAGATGTCAAAAGTCTCTGTGATATGTTATATACAACAGACTTAAACAAGAACCTTTATTTAGTGAGCCAATGGAAATTTCCACTATGGTTATTGACCAATTATGAGACACTGCCATGGACCTCATCAAGAATGTAGTCCCAAATAGGTTGAACATATGGAAATGATGTACCTTTTCTAGAATTGGAAGAATTGGTCTCTCACATTAGTTATTTACCTGGGTTATTTTGTTGTAAGAATTTGTAGTTGAATACAAGATTTAGGGGTGTGACAATGTTGAGAATGATTTTGCTCTTGTTGGCACTCTTTTTCCTCTTGTTCAGATTGTGAATTCATATAATGGAATAAGGTTTTGTTGCTAATATAATCCAATGGATATCCCATCTGTGTATATTCTTCCAATTGTGTTGCTATGCAAATTGTTGTGCAGTTTGAGATCGCAGGGTTATAGGTTGTTGTGTTTACTCAAGGGGTTATTGGTTTGTTACCTGCACCACATCATCATTCACAATAACCTCAATGTTGATTGGGACTCTACAATGGATTGACAAGGTAAAGACAATCGATTACATAAATCATGATCCACATGCTTCTAATTGGTACTATTTTAGAACATAAACATTGGATATTTCACATTGGAGTAGAATCAAAGATGGGATGGATAGTGTCTCTGAGACTCTTCCCTTTGCTATCAATCATGTTTGTTGCAGATATGATCATTGATGTTTGGGATTATGAACTTAAGGGGAAAAAGTTGGATTCCATTCACATGTGACTGTTTAGGAGGAGTCTTGGTATGATTGAGTGAATTTATGCACAAAAACTAATGCTCGCGTGCTCAAAGAAATATGAAATGAATTAAATACTCGCGTGCACTTTACACATATATGCTTGGTTATTGTTGTGTGGGGTTTTCATCATGCATTGGCCATACACAACCCACCTCATGATGACATCAAGATCCTTTTATTTATCCAACATGTGTTGAACTCATTGCTTTGAGTAACATTACTATTATCTATATGTGTGCATGATATGTGATTTTGGTCTCCCATTTTATGTCTAGTACCATGGAAGGGTCCCCTTTTAGCCTAGAATTCATCTTTTCCTTCCTTGTTTTAATTTTTAGCTTCGACAGACTCTTTAGACAACCCACTTGGGTCACTCCCTTGCTAATTGGATATTTCTCGGGACTTGTGCACTAGTGTTGTCTTGCTTAGTTAAGAAGCTTCCCTTGGGTCCCCAAATTCCCTTAATCCATTAGAGTACATTCTTTTACGTGTTTACTTAGTCAAATTTTATTTTTTCTTGAGTTATTAGATGTGTGTTGCAAAATGCAACATTTTGGGCTTATATTGCACTTTTGGACTACATTTTGTACTTTCTTGGAATATAGAGGGATGATTTTCAATAATTTACCTATGGTGTAGCTCTAACCATCATTATATGTAGTTTTAAACTAGCATTTTGACTTTTTGGGGAATAAAACCCTATGAATAGTAAATGCAATGGTTTCTTATGCCTCTAAAGAATTCCTAAATCTATATATGTCTCTCCCTCCCTCATTGTTAAGGGTTCCATTTGGTCATAAATATCATCCAAAAATGTTCTATATTATTATCTCACTTGGGATCTAACACCCTCCTTACAACTTCCATACTTCTAGGTTTGTTGGATTTATTATCTCCATTGGGTCATACACTCTTGCATCTGTTTGATTAATATTTAGTTGTGTTCATACTTGGACGTGGTTTATTTTCATCGTATTTGCATATATTATTTCCTAATTTAATTTTGGGAGGGGAGAAGTGACTTCATAGGTATGTATAGCAGGTTCCTAGCAACTCTTTGTTACTTGTTATATGCTCCTTTCTTCCCTAAGCCCATGTATCTTATTATATATCAAAGTAGATTAGGGTAGTTTAGTCTCACATCTAGTTAAGGGTTTTCACCATACTAGGAGGTGAACAAACCCTAAGATCCCTCTTGATTACTTTATCGCCAAAGGAATTTTGTAAATGACTATAATTAAATTACACATAAACATGTTAGTTAGATCACAAAGAGTATAAGGAAGGTCCAAATTGTTTATTTTGAATTATTTTTATTTCTACTTTGTTGTTGTAATAAACTTAAACAAACTCACATATAAACCCTAATAAGAAAAATATATGTACAATTAATGATTAATATTTTAATCACCTTAGAGACTTACCTCTCTCCTACCTTCTCACCTCATCCTAGTTTTCCCCTTTTTCCTCAAAAATTAAATGACAGTGTTAAGTCCCTTCCAACCATGATAGTGTGGGTATTCCTCCTAGTGGTAGTGTGGTGCCTTTCTCAAACTACCACTCTACAATACCCAAGTAGTTATGGGTTTTTCTTAAATTGGAAATACAATTATATGTGATAATATTTCAATACAATTTATAATGTAGGTCCAAAAGATGGAGTTGGGTGTGGCCCACTTGTGCCAAATCCTCAAATATTAGGGAGGGACCCCTGCACCTTGAAAAATGAGCCTCTCATTAAATATCTAACCTAATATTATTAATCCAAAAAATCTTAGTGCAACAATGGGAAACCAAGGCACAAAGTGGGGGAGATAAGAGAGCTTTATGATTTTTACATCCCTAACAAGTCTTATAAACCAAAAATTTGTATTTTATATGGAAAGAATAAATCTAAAGTTATACTTTGAATTTTTCTTCTCCTTAAGTCTTTTTCTTTCACTAGCTATTCTATTGTTGTGTTAAACGATACTTTAAAACTACTAAAGTTGACACAAATTGTAGGAATTTTGAAAAAAAATAAAAATCAATGTGGAACTACGCCTTAGCCAAAAAATGGAGTTTCTCCATTTATTAACTCACTCCATAGTTTAAATGCACTAAATCATTGTTGTCCTATTTGGTTTCCAAATTTTATTTTATCATATAGGGGCCAACATGATTCCCATGGGATAGTTTACAAATAATACTATGCAGAGCCTCACATTCCTTTTCCATATTTTTGATATGCCTCTTTTGCTAAACCAATATACCCATGACAATGTCCAATTGTGTTGTTGTGTTTATTTCCTTATGATGTAACTTTTTTGAAAGAAATTGGATTGAGGCACTATTTCCTTCAATTTTACCCTCCTCCCTTCAAACAAAATGTTAGAAATCATTCCTTGAATCCATGAGAAACCAAAAGAAAAAGCCATCATCAGAGAGTCGCTTAGGAAAAGGGTGAGAGAAGACCCCAAGCCCAAAAATAACAATCTCAACCACTTGATTGAAGGAGGGGGGTTGTAATGGTAATTTCCACCTCCTACATGCAACTCAATTATGGTGAAGGTCCAAATTAAAATCTCCACATAACATAATAGGTCGACTTCCAAGAAGCCAAACCAGTCCACCATAGCTCAGAAAGGAGAGCTCCACATCTCATAGTTCCCCACAAGAAAGAGATGCCACTAAACAAGTGAGATTGTAAATAGAGCAAGCCCTTTAGTCTAGGAAACACAGAGTGAGAATGTAGAAGAACAATTTCTTACCCAAGAGAGAGAAGAAGTAAGGTCCATATTTCGTTTAAGCCACCAAACCCTCAAGCCAAGAAGCTCTGATCCACTAAGATGAGAGCTACACCAAGAACAAGATATCCACTGGGCCGAAAACCACATCAAATCTCATATGTCCAAACCAAAAGATGAAATCCATAATCCCCAAAAAACCACATCTGGATCTATACTCTTAATCCCACCTCAACTGTGTGAGAAGATGCTTAATGTTTCATAATTGCAACAGAGGATTAATGTATCATAATTGCAATAATGGTGTAACTAAGGTGTGTGATAAGAGAGCCATCGCATCACCCCAAGTCTTATAGCTCGAAACTTGTACTTCATAAAAGGAGCCAAGTGCCCCTTCAAATTAATGTTTTGTGAGGGGACACATGTCTTCATGGAATTGGTTGGAAATGAGCCTTACCATTAATAAAAATTGTCACCCCATTTTTCATGTGTAGATTTATTTGCGTAATAATCTGCAATTCAATTATTTTCCCTGAGCACATGACAAAATCTCAATCCCAGAATGTGGGATAAGGCTTGCCGAATTCTAATAAACATTGATGCTAATTTGAAATCCATGGGATTAGTGTCCAGAATCATATGTTGAATGACATTCTTCGAGTTTCCCAACCATAGTCAAATTCAGAATTTTAAGAGAAGCAATAAGCCTTAAATATTGTAGGAGGGCATAAGCCTCAACAATATTATTCGAAAGAATTCCTACATTCCATGCATAGGAACATTCTATTTTCCCTCCTGGGTTGATAAGAACCTTGCCTACATTTGCCACCTCGAATAGTTATATATTTTTTTACCTAGCTATAAACTTGTTTAAAAATTCACACACTGACATATAATTATGTATGAGAAAAAAATACATTCATTTAATCTTTTATTAGGTTATAGCTACAATATTTGATGGTTTAACCATCATGTTTTACGAGGTCTCTTTAATTTATTGTTGATATTGATGTGATGTTCATAGTGATAACTATGTTGTTTACTATTATAATGGCATTATTTTATGTTGGGATTTTGTTCCACATTAATGTTCTCATATTTAATTTTCAAATGATGTATTTAAGTAACACAACATGAGATTAGATCAAAGCCCCTATATGCACCTTACCATGAGTATATGTGTCATTAAACCAATGTCATTTATGAAGAGTAGAAGTATACACTAATATATTCATGGTTTATATAATTCAATTATGTATTGCATTATAGCTCCAAATGAGGTGTGATTGAAATAGAGGCGTCCAATCTTCTAACATATTTTCCTCCAATTGTAGGAATTCATCGATACAGAAAGTTAAAGCTCTCATTGATTTAGAGTCTTGATCAATTTTTCAACAATATCGGTTGATTTAGAATTGGGAAAACTACCAAAGGGATTGTTCCACCATGGACAAAACTTGGATCATGGTAGAACTCTTTTCATGCCTAAATTTTTTGTCAAAAACTTATCAAATTTGTGGTCGGGAAGGGATACGTTTTCTACAAGATTAACTTATTCTAGTAATCTTGAATTTTTGTCAAAATCTTACTCTTTCCCGTGGTGTATGCCAATAAATGAGAATTGACATGTTCACATGTAAGAGCCATCAAGAAGTAAGATTTTCCTTTAATTGATGGGCACTTTGACCATGGAATTTATTTTTTTAAGGATTTTTGTCCAAATGTTTCAAATTTTGAAAAAATGAATAGATCAAGACCAGACTTTGCCTAGTTGGAAAATAATAAACCTACTAATTTTTTTTTTTTTAAGCTATCCTCACTTAATGAGTTATAATTGTTCGTTTTGTTAGGTAATGAATAGATCAAGACTTAACTCTCGAAAATAATAAAATTACTATAAAGGTATTTTTTTAAGCTTTCCTCACTCAATGAGCTATAATTGTGTCTATTTTGGTCGGTAATGAATAGATCAAGACAAAACTTTACTTCCTTGGAAAATAATAAATCTACTAAAAAGGTATTTTTTTAAGCTATCCTCACTCAATGAGCTATAATTTTGTTTGTTTTGTTAGGTAATGAATAGATCAAGCTCACTTGAAAATAATAATAATAAACCTAACAAAAAGTCATTTTTTAAAGCTATCCTCACTCAATGAGTTATAATTGTCCATTTTGTTAGGTAATGAATAGATCAAGGTAAAACTTTGACTCGTTGGAAAATAATAAATCTATTAAAAAAATATTTTTTGAAGCTATCCCGACTTACTGAGCTATAATTGTGTTTGTTTTGTTAGGTAATGAATAGATCAACTTTGTCTCGTTGGAAAATAATAACCCACTAAAAAAGTATTTTTTTAAGCTATCCTCACTCAATGAGCTATAATTGTGTTAGGTAAAATCAACCTTAATTAGGTTGGTGAAATGTTTATAGTAGATAGTTTTCAAGACCATGGTATTGGGTAGTCCATGGTATTATCCCATGGTATTTGATGTGATTAAGTGTATTTAAAGGGTTCGTATACTCCATTTTAAAATGCCAATAGTAGTAAGTGTGGCTGGATTCATATTTTAGGCTATCCTCAATGAATGATCTATAATTGTATTTACCGTAGATAGTTTTCAAGACTATGGTATTGGGTAGTCCATGGTATTAGTCCACCTTATTTGATGTGATTAAGTGTATTTAAATATTTGATATTCTCCATTCTAATATGCCACGAGTAGTCAGTGTGGTTGGATTTAGATTGGGCAAGGAAATTGACTCCATTCTAAGATGCCATGAGTAGTCAGTGTGGTTGGATTTAGATTGGCGAAGGAAATTGAAAATATATTTGAAGGCTATGTTTCCAGGTTAAGATTTTTCAAGATAATTTATGTACTTGCTTCATGTTTCTTCAGGATACCTTACAATGCTAAATTGTTAATAACTTGATAGTTGTTAATAGGTAATAGAAAAATCAAGATTGTGAGTAAAAAATGAAAGCTTTGTATTCTGCGAACACTCACCTTGCCATGAAATCCATGATATAAAAGGTACGTATGCAATTACTTTTTTTTAAGGATCAAATACGACACCATTATATATTTTGTTAACCTACAACACTCTTGATAGGGAAATACCAAATCTACTCTGAATCAATTGTCCTTTTCCAAAATGGTATGTAAAAGTTGCTTCGTTGTTTTTTTCAAAACTAATATTCAAGCTGCTTCGTTGTTTTTTCACCTCACTCCACGCACACAAGCAAACAATTATAAAAAAGAAAACATTTATCAACTTGCAGACATGATGTAGTTCAAACAATTTATGGAAATTAATATGGAAAGGCCTCTCTGCTGACACACTGGTGCATGTGTAAAACCACCTACCTTCTCGACTCTCCTAATGTAGGGATACTAATTAATGGAATATGTATGGATTAGGGCGATTCATTGTGGGAGATATGGTTAAAGACATGCCAGGGATTACTTGACTTCCTACGGGAGTCCGGACAAAGTATCTAAAAATAGAGATAGAATATAGCTCACCTGTACCTTTAGTGATGAAACCTATGTTGGTTATACCTTTGGTTTATTACTAGTTCATAAACTGATTCCATACCAACTTAGCTTCCTGCAGCTTTTCTCTTCGCTATAGCTTTAAAAAATGTAGTTCATTCCTAACCAAGAGTTTCTCATATGCGCCTAGCTTTATATTTTCCTTGTTCCTTTGCCAGATGAACCTGGATCGTTCAGTGAATTCATTGGAATAAATGGTCACCCATTGAATCGGGCAAACCTTTTAACTTTCCCAAACCTAGTGAACCAAACCTTGGAACTAGATAGATTAGGTTTGGTACAACCGCTAAATTGGGGATATAGGTGCTTCTAATTCATTTATGGATATAATAAAGACAATGGGGATATAGACGCTTCTAATTCATTTATGGGGATATAGGTGCTTCTGATTCATTGTTCAGTTCCAATTTCAATCCTTTCCATTCTCCAATTTGCGACATAATTGTTGGAAGATAAAAAATGAACCATGATGTGCCTACTTCAGATGCTCAAATACTCATTGGTGATCCACATCACTCCATAGATACTCCATGTGAAATATTTGTTTATAGATGATGATATAACCTCATGGAGTGTCATGAAGCTATGATTACCTTATCACGTTTGAATACAATTTCATAGCATATAAAGTTTTCCCACTTGTGATGCAGACCCCCACCTTGGGGCCCATGCGACCTCCCCGTTTAGGATCAATCGACTTCGAGAGCTAAATTAGCTCACAAGCTCCTTCTGATCCCTCAAATCCACTGCACAGGCCTTAAACCTTTTTTCTTGAATGCAAAATCTACTTTTCGGGGGTCCCCGAGCACTAGCAAGCCCTACCTGGGACTGTGGGCTAAACCTCAAGTCTCCGAAGAATTCAGGACATCGAAGCTATCTAGCTTCAGGAGTCTCAATAGAGTAATACTCCAATCCTTCTGAACATCGAAGTGAGGGAGAGTCGAACCACAACTAGGATCAACGACTCACAACATCCACTCCAATCTATGATGAGGGTTGTTTTGGGGAATTCGGGCTTCGACAAGTCTACCCGTTCCAACACGGCGTGCTCCCAGAGAGCCAAAATTTGAACTAGATTGGATGACTCCTCTTCTCCTACTAGATCGATGACCGATACCCCACTTCGCGGTTTCAAGCTTTGGGGTTCTTCGAGGTGCCACTCCACCGTGCCACCGGAGCGCTAGATCGACGAACACCCACAACGAGAAATCAACGGACCGCGGCTCCACGTCAACCAACGACCATGATTCACTTCGGGACTCCGGGATTCAGGGGTTCCGAATGTCTAACACTTTTAAAACCTCCAGAGCGTCGGGCTAGAAAACTCACGAAGGACCCAAATCGACAGTCCCTATGTCTCGACAGATGGACGACCTGGATTTACTCCGGGCTTCGGGAGTTTAGACATTCACACAATGCGACCCCTTGTATCTCCTAAATTCCAAAGTGCTGAAGGACCTCTCCTTTCTCCACATGTCCTCCTTCAGATCAATGGCTCATATCAACTCCAGACTTTGAAACTCCGAGGGTTTCATCTCCTTTGCGTCCAACACATAATTTATGCCAGATCCATGATGTCTTAATGACTTACAAAGTTAAACCTCACGCTACTTCTCCAGATATGACGGTGATGAGATATCTTGGATCCTTCTAGACAGATCTCATCTATTCGACCCTTAAAACAAATAAACTTCTTCCTCCTTAAGGATTTTGGTCGCTATCCTTTCTAAGCTTTGTTCCTTGAGGTGTTTCAAACCTTTGGTGCACTCCTTGTATCCTATGAACCTTTGAAAGATTTTGGACTTAGATATTTTTTTGAAAATCTCCCTACGCACTCATTGCATTCGTCCTCCCTGAGACTTCTTCAACACTTCGACTAAGTGTTGGACCGACAGACTCCTTGCAAAACTCTTCTTCAAAATTTTCTCTCCCCTGAGCGACTGTGCACTCGCACTTCCTTTGAAATGTTTCACGCTACCTCTTCTAAGTTTATGATTCAGACTTGACTCGGCCTTCGCACACCTTGTGGGAACTATGCTCTCCTTGCACCAAATCTCTCAGAAGAGAAACAATTGAAACTTATGGAACATTAAAGGTTCACAAACTTAACCATGAAATGCATACCTGGGCACATAAAACACATAAAACAGAAAGAAACGTCACATGTACTCAATGAACTCAGATGAATACAACAACATACATTTGGAATCAAACCTCTCTACTTGTATTCCTTCAACAAAGTATGTACATGGAATCATACAGTTCTTTGTAGCTCTCTATAATAAGTATCAACGCTAACCATAATATTCAATAGCCTCATTTGGGCATCAATTACATATATTTATACACGGAGAGGATTCTCGATCCTCCCCTCCAGACTACCTTAGTGCTATCATATCATAGTTAATACATTCATCTACTAAGGACTATTACATTGAATCAAAATTTACAAACTATATAAGAACTGAAACTCGAAATTTGTACAACCCTATAGATAATTAAGATTATTACAATCTTCGGCGACCTTATGTGATGGATCTTTCCTCAAAACATTTAAAATCTTTAATTCACAATGCTTTCAAAACATAAATGATGCGCTCTCCATGGGATCAAAACTGATTTGAAATGTGTGCACTGGGTGCTAAGTTGTCCTCCACTCGGGATCTTCAATTGTTGATGGCGATGCTCATGCATCATACTCCTCTGGAAAAAATATTCATGGACTCCTCTCAATGAGATCCTACACCATTTTTCCATGCTCATGAATATCAGGTTTAGTTACCCAACTATCATCTTCTGGAGGGTGATATTTCCACTTCACCAGGTACTCAAAATAAGTCTTTCTACTAGTCTTTTTACCAATCCTCTGATCTATAATTTTCTCCATTTGTGGATTTTCTATTGCAGGCATCTGCTTTTCCCACTGAATCTCCTTCTGATCATCTGATTCTCCTGTATCATCCATCCTATAAGGGTACATATCTGCAACATTAAATATGGGTGATATTCCCACATCTTCTGGCAACTCAATATCATAAGCATTGGCAACAAATTTTCTAAAGATTTTACATGGTCCTATTTTGTTCATCTTTAATTTGTTATATGTTCCCCTTGGGAACCTTTCCTTTCTCAGGTGTGCTAAAAATTGATCTCCAACTTTGAAATGAACCTCTCTTCTTTTCTGATCAATTCGGCTCTTATACTTCTGACTGCTATCTTATAGATGTCCCTTTATCTGATCATGAAGATTCTGCATCTTTGCAGTAAAGTATTATGCTCCTGCACTTCAGAACTCATCATGTCTCAAATCTCTCAACTCCAAAATTCCTCTCGGATGCATCCCATACACTATTTGAAATGGACTTTTTCTAGTGCTTCGGTTCGAAGAATCATTATAATCAAACTCTGCTTGGGGAAGAATTTGATCCCACTGACTATGATGTCTAGTTACCAAGATCCTTAGCAAATTCCCTAAACTTCGATTTACCACTTCAACATGTCCGTCTCTTTGAGGGTGATATGCTGAACTGAAGGAAAAATTTGTCCCTAGATTCTTCCACAGAGTTCTCCAAAAGTGTCCCATGAATTTGGCATCTCTGTCTGAGACTATTCTTCTGGGAAAGCCATGCAATCTCACAACCTCCTTGAAAAATAAATTAGCTATGTGAGTAGAATCACTAGTTTTTTGGCATGGTATGAAATGTGCCATTTTTGAAAATCTGTCAACCACTACAAATATGGAATCACTTCTCCTCTGGGTTCTTGGAAATCCCAACACAAAATCCATGCTAGTGGCATCCCATTGCCTGTTTGGAATAAGCAATGGCTGATACATACCAGTGTTCTGTTGCTTCCCTGTTGCATATTGGCAGACTCTACATCTGTCCACAAATTTCTTCACGTTGGACCTCATGCTTGGCCAATAGTATGAATAACTCAACTGTGCATAAGTTTTATCATGGCCGAAGTGTCTAGCCAATCCTCCACTCAGTTTTTCTTTCAACAGGTTGTATCTCATTGAGAATTTTGGAATACATAGTTGGATTCCTTTGAAAAACAATCCATTTTGGATTAAATACTATATCCACTGAATTCTGTCCCTTAGAAAATGGTTTTCACATGCTTCATAAGCCTCTTTAAAATCTGGATCTTTACGATACATTCCCTTAAGGTGTTCAAACCCTAAGGTCTCCACTTGAAATTCCTGCATAATCAAACATCTCCTGCTCAAAGCATCAACAACTTTGTTAGCGCTACCACTAATGTGCTTAATAACAAAAGTAAAATTTTGCATGAATTCTACCCGTTTAGCATGTCTTTGGTTCAACTTCTCCTTTCTGGTTATGCATTGTAAAGCATGATTTTCATTGTACAAAACAAACTCCTTCAGAATAAGATAATGCCTCCATTTTTTTAGAGCTTGTATTACAACATAAAAATCCTTATCATACATTGAGTACTTCCTCTTAGTGTCATTCAACTTCTCACTGAAATAAGCAACAGACTTATTGTCTTGGCTCAATACTGCATCGATAGCTACTCCACTTGCATCACATCTCACTTGAAATGTCTTTGTAAAATATCGCATAACCAGAATCGATTGTTCTGTTATCTTCTCTTTTAATACTCTGAAGCTTTTTTCAGCTTTTGTTGTCCAATTAAAAGATTAGTGCTTTTTCTTTATGGTGTCTAGTATGGGTGCACAAATGCCACTGAAATTCCTAATGATTTTTCTATAAAAACTAGTTATTCCATGGAAGCTTCTCACCTCAAATATTCTTCTTGGAGAAGGCCATTCTTTGATTACTCTTACCTTCTCTGGATCCATCTTCAACTCATTTGAAGAGATCACAAAACCCAATTATATGAGTTCTGTCTTCATGAAAGAACATTTCTTCAGATTTATCAACAACTTCTCATGCTGCAACCTCTTCAACACCAACTTCAAATGTCTATAATGCTCCTCTGCAGTCTTACTGAAAACTAAAATGTCATCTAAATACATAATCACAAACTTACCAATGAAATCCTTGAGTACTTCATTTATCAACCTCATGAATGTGCTTGGGGCATTAATCAAGCCAAATGGCATGACAAGCCATTCATACAACCCTTCATTTGTCTTGAATGTTGTCTTCCATTCATCTCCCTCTCTCATTCTTATATGATGATAGCCACTTTTCAAGTCTATCTTGGAAAAATATTTTTCTCCACTTAAGCAATCCATCAAATCATCCATTCTGAGTAAAGGGAATTTATACCTGATGGTGATATTATTGATGGCTCTAGAATCTGTGCACATTCTCCAACCGCCATCTTTCTTTGGACTTAACACAGTTGGTATTGCACATGAACTCAAACTTTCTCTGACCAAACCTTTATCCAATAACTCTTGGACTTGATTCTTGACCTCTTCATTCTCTTGAGATGTCAACCTATATGTTGCCTTATTTGGAAAACTTGCTCCCAAAATAAGGTCAATGTGGTGATTGATACTCCTAATGGGTGGTAAAGATCGAGGTAACTCATCTGCCATGATATCAACAAAATTATCCAACAATTCCTAAATCTCTATAGGCAGATCATCCACATAAGTGTTTGTAAGGATGATTTTGGGATTTCTCACCACTACAAACTGCATCTCCTGTTCCTTCTTGACTTCTTTCAAGAGTTCCTTCCCACTCATGAGAAGTATGCTTGGGCTAGCTTCTTCCTTTACTTTCTTATCCTCCATTGGTAGCAACATATGTGTACGACCATTCTTCTCAAAGGTGTAAGTATTTTTTCTCCTATCATGCATGACATTTCTGTCATATTTCCATGGTCTTCTCAACAAAATATGGCAAATGTACATAGGTATGACATCACACAAAATTTCATCTTTATAACCTCCTATCTTAAATTCAACATTGCATTATCCACTTACCATGACTTGGTGTCCCTTCTACAACCACAATGCCTTTTAAGGTTTCAAATGTGTAGTTATCTCTAGCTCCATATTTTCCACCAATTCCGTGGATATCAGATTATTAGTGCTCCCACTGTCTATGATTACTTTGCATACTCTGTCTTTGGTCTTGCAAGCAGTCCCGAACAAACTATTTCTCTGAACTTGCTCTTCCACCTCTTTCTCTGGTTTTAAGAGAACCTCCCTCATCATGAGGGATTTCCCATCTTTTGTTGCTTCTGCCTCCATAATCCTCTTCTGTGCTTCGGAAATGTGAGCTTCTCCACCTCCTTCTTTCTTCCTCTAAGGACATTCCCAAGATATATGCCCTGTCTTTCCATAGGAATAGCATTTCACTCCTCCTCCTTCGCCTCTTCCTCGAGAAAAAGAGTTTCTGCCACCATATTTCCCCCCTCGGGAACTTCCTCCTCTTTCAGTTTGACCGTGATACTTTCTGGCTTCAGTTTTGGGTTTCTGGAACTTCTCTCGGATAGTTCCTCTACCTCTGCTTGGAATTTTTCCTCGTTTCTATAGCTTTGCTTTCTTGCCAACTTTTCCTCGGCTTTCAGGGCCACCTAATAAGCATCTTCCACCATTCTCATCATTGTCATGCTGATTTCATCTTGTATTTCATACCTCAGGCCATTAATATACCTGGAAAATTTTTCTTCATCACTCTCTGATCCAAAAAGGATCTAGAGAAGGCTAAGAACAACTCAGAACTCACAGAGGCAACTCATAACGTTCAGAATGGCTCCAATAGACAGAGAAAGGGAAAAAATTAAAAGTTCCAAAAAATTAGTGAGAATGGAATGATCGCGAAGAGCGCTTCACAAGCTTTTTAACGATGTAAATGACTTGTCAAACAAAGTTACGGATTGAAATATATTCGTGGTCAAAGTTTGGTCAACCTAGCCCAGTCAGGAGGGGATGAGTCAACATCCGTACTGCTGACGTCAACATCCATACGAATGACATCATCGTTCGTACAACACACATGGCAGGAGAAGGGAAGTGACATGTGGCATGTTGATGTGGCAACACTAGAGGCTGCCACGTGTCACCCGGTTTTTGGCATTTTGGACCGATCCATGGACCAATTGGATCATGCCACGTGGCAGTATGTACAGTCAGTACGGTTGATGTGGCATGCTGACGTGGCGTGCTAACTTGGTAGGGGGCAACATGGCGCAATGAGAGGCTGCCACATGGCCCAATCAAGGGCTGCCACGTGGCAGGTGGGAAATGCTCAAGGACAGCCTGTGAACGAAATTTGAAACAAAATAGTTGGCAGGTTCGCCATATCTGGCAGACCACGCCAACTATAGCCACGATTATATATCGTTGGAGAACTTTCTAGCGCCACTGCTAAATATAGTGGAACAAATATATATTGTATACACCATATAACATTACCAAACCAAAAGGAGAGTCAACGGGGCTTGACCCTGGAACCTCCGCCATAGCCTACGCCTTAATACATCTTCCCCTAACCACTAAGCCGCGGGTACGACATGGTTTATAATGCCCAATTTTATTATTAAAATGTGAATCAACCCAGCCACGGAGGGGGAGGCATGCATACCATACGACCTTTCGGGAACGCTTTTCAATGCACAATACAATCATCATTGCAGGTTACAGAGGGCACGAAAACTAAGACAAAATTCTTCTTGGGCCTAGGAGTGCCAGAGTGAGGCGTGGAGACAATAATTTTTGGGTAATTCGATGACACGAATTCAGTGGTGTTGTCTATTTTCTAATCTGAGCATTATTCTGCAGCTTGATTTCAGAATGAGGTATACTTATGTATTTTGCCAAATTCTTTTGTTGAGTTAATGAAAGAGCCTACCCATTTGAGAGTAGGACCCGAAGACATATTCCACTAGGGACGAACTCCATTATCAAGTTTTTGTATTCATATCTGATGCTTATGTCTCTTCATTTTTGAGTTTTCCGTTCTTTAATGGTGCACTTTAATTTATGCTCATTTAATTCAATTCTTTATAAATCACGATGAAAAGATATCAGATCATGTTGCTATCAGAGAAGTTATCTTTGACTTGAATTGTTGAGTGTGAATGCTTACTAGGGCCAAGCATAAGTAGGGTGAAGGAACTCTTAAGACTTTCAATCTCGAAGTTGGCTGTGCATCCTGAAGGAAAAAAATGGCAGAAGAGGACAAGCATGATGAACAGGAGAAAAACTTTCACATGCTCTTTTATCGCATGTCAGAAATGGTCGAACGAATGTATGGAGATTACGAGAAGAGGATGAAGAAGAAAGGGAAGAAAAAGGAAGCACATGCAGATGATGATGCTTCGGTAAACCAAGGGGCTGGAGGAGATCCTCCCGAGCCTCCATCTTCACCTTCAATTTCTAGTTCTTCTTCCTCTGAGCATTCTTAATATCATTCTCATCATTCTAGCCATAAAGCCTATTTTAAGAAACCATTATTAAAGCTTGATGTAAAATTTGATTTACCTATGTTTAATGGAGATGCTAATCCTGAAAAGATAGATAATTGGATCCGACGGGTTTAAGTGTATTGCCGTGTCCAACATATTGATGAAGAGGAAGTTAAAAAACAATTGGCTTCTCTTCGGTTGGAAGGCACCACTCTCGTATGGTGGGAGAGCAAGCTTCAAGACATAAGTAAGTGTGGTAATCTTCTTTCCTCATGGTTGGAATTTAAATCAATGATAAGGAAGCAATTTTATCCATTAGGGTATTTACATAAAGCAATGATGTAATGGCAAACTTTAAGGCAAAGTAAAGGTCAAACTGTACAAAGTTTCACAGAAAAATTTAGGAAGAAATCTCTTGCATTGAACATTCCTTTGGATTCTTATGAAACTTTAATGAAGTATATTGGCGCACTTCACAGTTATATTTGTCATACTTTTCTCTTGTTTAACCCCACTAGTCTTGACGAAGTTTGTGTGCAAGCCACTCACCTTGAGAACAAGGGGAAACATGTTCAAGAAGATCTCACAAAGAAACCTTCCAATCACCCACATAAGACTTTTAAGAAGTTAAAAGGAAGGACAAGAAGACCTCCATAGTAACGAGAGAAGGAGGAAAACCATCTTGCATTCATTGCAAGAAGAGCGATCACGATGAAGAACACTATTGGAAATTGCATCCAGAAAAGAAACCAAAACGATTCGGTGGAAAGGGGAAGACAAAAATCGTTGCTATAGTGCAACAAGATCTTGGTTTTGATTCAGGAGATGAAGGAAAGATCACAACGGTTGGAGTACAAGGCAAATATTCTCTTCATTCTAGTTCAAGTTCCAATAATGAATCTCATGTTGATGAACGAAAGAGGAATGAGTTATTTCATATAAGAGTTGTATCTAAACATACTAAGATAGATACATTATTTGATATGGGTTCCCAAGTAAACTTAATATCTGAAGCACTTGTCAAGAAGATGGGTCTTGAAACGAAACCACATCTGAAGCCTTATCCTCTTGGTTAGGTATGTGAGAAAGAAAAACTTAATGTCACCAAACAATGTAGGATCAATTTTCTATTTCTTCAAAGTTGATTGATGAAGTGGATTTGGATGTTGTACCACTTGATATATGTGGCACAATGTTGGGAAGTCCTTATCTTTATGATAGAAAAGCAGTCTTCTTTCGTTATGAGAACAAATACCACCTTACTAAAGGGGGAGTGGAAAATATTGTTAGAGCTCACAACATGAGGGTAAATACAACACTTGTTAGTACAGGGCAAATGAACAGACTCATAAACTCTAATAAGAGATATGTACTCATGGTCATCAGAGAGAAAAATGTCGGGACATCCGACACTTTCCAAGGGTGTGATCCATCTCATAAAAAAGAATTAATTGATGTTATTTCCAAGTATGATGATATTTTTCAGGAACTAGATGGATTACCTCATAAGAGGTAAATCCAACATGAGATACATCTTCAGCGGGATTCTCCTCTTCCTAATGTGGGCATGTATAGGATATCATTTGTGGAGATGACAAAGATCAAGAAGCAGGTACATGGCTTATTGGATCAAGGGGTCATCAAGCCCAGTTCATCTCCTTATGGTTCTCCGATCATGATGGTGCCAAAGGAGGATGACACATGGCAAATGTGTGTCGATTATCGGGCCTTAAATAAAATCATGGTGAAAAATCGATACCCTCTTCCTCGTAAAGATAATTTACTTGATCAATTGAAGAATGTTGTTTATTTCACTAAGTTGGATTTGCACAGTGGATATCATTAGATTAGGGTCGCAGAACATGATGCATGGAAAATTGCCTTTAAAACCAAACATGGATTGTTTGAGTGGTTAGTTATGTCGTTTGGGCTTGGTAATGCTCTGACAACTTTCATGTGTGTGATGAATGATGTATTCAGGCCTTTCCTAGATGACTTTGTGATTGTATATTTAGACGACATTCTTATTTTTAGTGGGACTTGGGATGAACATGTGAGGCATGTGAAGCAAGTATTGGATACTTTGCAAAGGGAAAAATTGTATGTAAAATTGTCTAAATGTGAATTTGGAAAGACTACACTCGTGTACTTAGGTCATATTGTAGGAGGAGGACAATTGAAAATTGATCCTTCCAAAATTGATGTAATTGTAAATTGGCCTGAGCCAAAGAGTGTGACCGAAGTTCAAAGCTTCTTATGTGCAATTCAATATTGTAGGAGATTCATTCCCAACTTCTTCTTTATAGCAGCTCCTGTGCATGCCTTAATCAATGTGAAGAACACTTTTCAATGGGAAGGAAAGCAACAAAAAACTTTCAACATTTTGAAGGAGAAGATCAATACCGCACCAGTATTAACACTGCCGAATCTTCAACAACATTTTGAGATTGAGATAGATGCCAACGGATACACCATGGGTGTAGTATTGATGCAATATCGTAAGCCTATCTGTTACCCCTCTCATAATTTTAACCAAGCTATTGTTAACTATCCTACATATGATAAAGAGTTGTATGCATTATTCCAGAGTGTAAATAAATGGAAGCACTACTTGTTACAAAAGGAAACAATCATACATACAGATCACCAACCCTTACAGTATCTTCAAGCACAGATCAAATTGTAACAATCTCTACACTACAGATGGATGGGTTTTCTACAACAATTTCATTTAGTAATCAAGTACAAAAAGGGTACAAGTAACAAGGTAGTTGATATGCTTTCTAGACCTCCTATTGATGCTTCTATTATTTTGAAGAATACTTCTTTATCTCATTATATCTATGTAGAATAATATGCCATCGATGAAGATTTTAAAGAAGTATATGCGAAGCTAATCCTTGGTGCACATGTAGAGAACTATTGTTTGCAGGGAAAACTACTCTACCATCTCAGAAAACTATGTATTCCTACAAGTGAACGAGTCCATGTAATACAAGAAGCTCACACTTCTCTTGTGTCTGGGCATTTTGGGGTAGGAAACACTATGGATCATTTCCAGAGGTTTTGTTACTGGCCTCAAATGAAAGCAATTGAAACTAAATATGTAAAGGGGTGTGTGATGTGTTCTACTTGTAAGCCCACTAATAGAAAATTGGGGCTATACTCACCACTTCTTGTTCCATCCCATCCATGTGAAAGTATCTCCATGGATTTTGTACGGGGTTTACCAATGACCAAAGGGGGTCATGATTATTTGTATGTTGTAGTGGATAGGTTCAACAAAATGTGTATCTTGATGCCATGTAAAAAGCAGATCACTGCTGAGCATACTGCTACTCTTCTTTCAGTATGTTTGGGTTCACTTTGGATTACCCACATCCATTGTCTCAGATCGAGATGCTCAATTCCTTGGGGACTTTTGGAGAATGATGGACACTGAATTGAAGAGGAGCAGTGCTTTCCATCCACAGAATGACATACAGACAAAGGCGGTAAACCAAATAATGTTACTTTTGCTTCAAGGCTACTGCAACAAGCATCCCAAGTTATGGGATGAACATATACCCTATGTACAACATGCGTACAACCGAGCTTTACATTCATCCACTCAGAGTTCACCTTTTGAGACATGTTTTGGGTACCTACCAAAGGTTCCTTTGGACTTGATGTATGGGAGAGATATTGATGTGAATGAAGAACGAACAGAGGACAGAGCCCGCAAGTTTATCCAGAGGATCCAACAGATACACCTGGTAGTCAAGGAACAGTTGGAGAAAAGTTAAGCACAATATAAAGCTTGGCATGAAAAGCATAGGGTTGATCATCAGTTCTAGGTTGGAGACCGGGTAAGGCTTCACATCAACAAGGAGAGATTGAAGGGTGACGGCAAGAAACTCAATCCCATTCATTTTGGACCCTTCACTATCTTGGATAAAAATGGTACCAATGATTTTTGTCTGGATCTTCCACCTTACATGCAGATTTACTCAATTGTGAATGTTGAGAACTTGAAACTTTTTGAGCCTCCCATGATCATGGATCAAGATGAGAAAGTTTCAATACCTTCAGTTGATGATTTTGCACCTGAGTACTTGCATGAGTTACATGATGATATCATCCTGGACAAGAGGATGAGGAATTCATGTAGGGGTGATGTTGATTATCTTCAAGTAGGATTAAAAGGCACACATCCAAGCAAGGCAAAGTGGATCAAGAAGGACAAAGTGATGGGACTCTTACCTCACTTACCTGTTGATTGATGAAAGATTTTGGTGGTCCAAAAATCTCTCGGTGGGAAGGCGTGATCCAAAAAGGATCCAAAGAAGGCTAAGAACAACTCATAACTCATAGAGGCAACTTAGAATGCTCAGAATGGCTCCAATAGACAGAGAAAGGGCAAAAATTCAAATTTACCAAAACTCAGTGAAAAATGTATAATCACGAAGAGTGTGTTGCAAGATTTCTAACGACGTAAACGACTCGTTAAACAGAGTTTCAGATTGAAATATATTCACGGTCAAAGTTTGGTCAACCTAGCCCAGTCAACAGGGGATGAGTCAACATCCGTACTGATGACGTCAACATCCATATGGATGATGTCAGTTTCTGTAAAATACACATGGCAAGAGTAGGGAAGTGACATGTGGTATGCTGACGTCAACACGATGATGTGGCAGCACTAGAGGCTGCCATGTGTCACCTAGTTTTTGGCGTTTTGGACCAATCTGTGGACCAATCAGATCATGCCATGTGGCAGTCCGTATAGTCCGTACGACTGATGTGGCATGCTGACTTGGAAGGGGGCAACGTGGCCTAATCAGGGACTGCGACATTGCAGGTGGGAAATGCACAAGGACAACTTGTGAACAAAATTTGAAACAAAATAGTTGGCAGGTCCGCCAAATCTAGTAGACCACACCAACTATAGCCACGGTTATATATTGTTGGAGAAATTTCTAGCGCCACTGCTAAATATAGCGAATGAATATATATTTTATACACCATATAACAATACCAAACCAAAAGGATATTCCATGGGGCTCGACCTTGGAACCTACGCCATAGCCTATGCCTTAATACATCCTCCCCTAACCACTAGGTCGCGGGTACCACATGGTTTATAACGCCCAATTTTATTATTAAAATGTGAATCCACCTAGCCAAAAAGTCTGCTTGTTCCAACATGGCATGCTCCCGAAGAGCCAAACTCCGAAGTAGATAAGACGACTCCTCTTCTCCTACTAGATCGACTGCTGATACCCCACTTCGCGATTTCGGGCTTCGGGGTTCTTCAAGGTGCTGAGTCTATATGGAAAAGGGAACTCGGTGATGAGTCTTGAAGATTTATTAAGGTTGCCAATGCTTTGAGTGACCTATAAAGAGATAATACCTTCCTGAAACACAAGGAAAACCAAGTATGCATGTAATATGTTAGGTGGAAAATAAAGTTAAGATTGTTTTCCCTAATTGTAGAAAACATGAGTGATATATATCAGCATGTAAAAGGTAATAAGAGCTGCAAAATAAGTTCTAAAAGTAAAGTTGAATAAGCAAGAGACAAGCGAGTAAAGACTAGTTTGACTCAAGAATGAAAGAGCAAGACTTTAGCATAAAGGTAAGGTTGTCATAAAAAAGTTACTGCGGTGATAATTATCAGCCTTATGGATGTAAAAAATAAGTTATTACAACAAATAATTCAACCACCAAAACTCACCAACAATCCACCCAAAAAGTGTGCTGAGACTAGTAGATTATAGGGGCATATTTTTAGCAACTTATGACAGTTGGTTTGTGAGTTAATAAGAGGGTTTGATTAGGTTTTATGTAGCCCTAATGGATGAATATGAATGTTTGTAAAATAATCAAGCAATACCCCTTTAGAGGGGATGCCCTAGTGGCTAAGAGGTGCTCAAGGCACGAGAAACAAAACCCAAATTGCAAAAAGTTAATATGGCAAGAAATCACATTTCCCAATGCACTATTTTATTTCTCCAATGCAAAAGTATTCAGATTAGTGCCTTTAAAATTGGGTGAATGGGGTCTTAAATAACAAGTTAGATCAAAAACAACCCTAGGGGTCTAAATCCTCTTACTCCCTAGGGTATTCTAACCAACTTAGGGTAAATCTAGGAGGGTATATCCACTTGTATTTCTCCTAGCAACCCTTACTCAAGAAAATACTTATAACCTTAACAAAAAGATGAAGCAAAGATGGAGGGTGTATCCAACATACTCCTCCCTAGGGTTTCCACCAAAAATAACTAAAATAAGCAAGAAAGAAATAACATATGCATATTTTTTCTTACCTAATCCAAGAAATGAGATATCAAACCCTAGTTTACCATGCAAAATTCATCCAACAGTTAAAAGAGCAAGCCTTTAGGGGGTGCACATCACTCCTCCTGATCCATTCACCAAGATGCATTCAACAAAATAAATTTCACAAGAGAGAAACACCATAATCACCAAGAGCAACGAAAATTTCAGCCAAGTACTTCTCATAATGGGAGAGCTATGTTTTAAAATAAGATTCCATGATCTATATTTATGCAAAATGTCTATCACATAGTTTGTCCACTTAGAAAAGCTAAAAAATAATATAAGGGGTCCACAATACTTATCTTACCAGTTGCATCAAAATAATATTAAACAATTCATCTTAAAATTCATTTTTACATAAAAGAAACCCTAGAACAAGATGACGTCACTTGTTTAAGGGATGTTTTGACACTTGAGAAAGTCGTTGGAGAAGATGTGGAAGTTGTTGGGGATCTTTGAGCCTCCTCGTCATGTTATAATCTTAATGTACAATTCCATCACCACCAAACCCATCCCCCTAATGACATCAACCCTCAAGGAGGTGATGTTTTTCCTCTCCTAGGAAAGTTGTTTGGGTGGTAGGGGTTGGGTTAGGTTTGTCATGATGTCTTTTAGGCCTCCAAAGGTATGTCTCTATCATATGGCATGCATTCCCTAGGAATCCATCCCATGGGATTCTTTCCCCATGGAATCCCAAGCTACACTTGTTCTCCCAAAATTGGCCACCAAGCAAGGTCCTGCAAAACAAAAGGGTACACCCTCCAAAGATCTCAAGTCAAAGATATCATGACAAGCATAAACCACGTCTAATAATCAATGCACCTAAACCTGTGCATAAAAACTACCTCATCAAATTAAATTCTCAAAACAATTGACCATGTTTAAGTATGGGAGGGGTGTCATAGGAGTCCTATTGGGTAAACGAAAGCCCTCAAGTAGGGGATTCTCCCAAGGATGGCCTCTCAAGGTTATTTAGTGGGTGATGATGTGGAAGTGGTTTAGAATTCATAGGTCATTGAGTTTCATGACATACAAGGGCTCGTATTATCTCATTTATGGGTGCCTTTGTAGAGGGTGTGTGGCACCTTTGTTTGCAATGCACTTTTTCCAATCCCAACTTCTTTCCATTCTTTATTTCTTTCATGTTTTAAGGAACGATTTCAAGGCCACTGTCCTCGCGTGGTGTCCAAACAATGACAGTTTCACTCACAAGTACCTCGCAGAAATGAGAATATTGGCTCGTGATGAGACCCCCTTTCTCTCAGTTGTGAAACTAAGAGCCACTACCCTGGCTTGGTGACCAGATGATGGTAATTCCATACCGCTAAATACCCATGATCATGATAGGCTAGCTCGTAATGAGACCTCTTAGCCCCCAACTAACCCCTTAAGCATTCATTATCATTTATTTTTTTAGGTCCCCATTTTTTTTTACAGAGAATCATATCATTGCTTTCTCGGGGGATCCTTGGATGAAGAATTTGGAAGGTTTATATCTATGCTCTTATCATTTTAGCCAACAATAATCCCTATGGGCCTTCAACCTCTTCTTCCTATGAAATGAGGTACATGCCCTTCTTGGGTCACTAAAGTCAAAGGGCCTATAAGAAGACAATATGATGGGAGTGTAATGAGTGGAAAGTGGTAAGTATGGTCGGTAGTGTTACGATAACCCATTAAGGGACTCCTAGTCACAAACCTTCTCCAAAGTTTGACCACTTACTAGGAAATCTATGACACTCACCAAGGTGAAACAAGGTCAAAGGAATAATGTCAAATCAGGCGTTCTATAATCAAAAGTAGCTTAAATACAACATGTTCAAATGCCTTAAATATTAGGGTGATTACCTACCACAATACATGACTTGTACCTCATGGAGCAAGACCCATCTGCCTTCTAGAAGCTAGCTGGTGTGGTGGATGCATTGACAATGGATCAGAATGTGGTGATATAGTGGGCTTCTGTATGTGCAAGTGGACACTGATGGTCTTGTAATCTCTTGACACTTAATATCTGCAAAATAAGGGACTCGAGACATCATATCCTTATTTATCCCACAAAATGGGGATAACAAGACTGGAATATAGGGCACAACATGTTGGTGCACAGAAAGAAGAGGACGATGGAGGCTCCCCTAGTGGAAGGGAAGAAGAATATGATGTTATAGATGGTATTTCATGGGTAAAAGTAAGAAAACATATGGGTCACCTCATGAGAACTTTTAGAAGAAGATGGATGTACCCCGCCTTTGTACCACCCCCTTTGCACATTTAATCAAGAAGAAAATAAAAATGACAGTGTAAAAATTGGAATAGAAGAGAGAGAAGACAAAGATAGAAGTGAAGAGACAAGTGAAGAATAAGGTGAAGTCAAGAATAATTTACCCTGAGGAATAATGGCGTGTTGAAATAAAACCCCTAGTAGTCAGAGAGGTGGAACGAGATCAAGTTTGAAGATGGAAAATCAAGAAGATACACATCAGAATCAAGAAAAGAATCATCGATAAATCCTCTCGAATGATTACTTCCAACAACACAAGGGATCATAGAGCTGGGAAAAGATGAGTTGGCAGCGTAGTTAATATTCCCAGATTCTTGAAGGCTATGTGGAATATAGGCAAGTGCCAGAAATGTGTGACAAAGTTTGGTTAGTCAAGCGAGTGGATTAGAGCAAAAAGAGACAACACTCCCGAGCATAGAAAGTTATAAAAGGAAGTTGTGATATAAAAAATGGGGCTACCTAGCTAGATGTCCGAGAAGAGATTCATTGATTCCTTTGTATCGAGCTCGCTCTAAGCCTATTGCAATATTGGAACAATTTTGAATATACTTTTGTGTCTGTTATATGTATGAGTCTTGAGGGAAGGCACATTGCACAGTGTGTTGTAATATTGAGGATTTATATAAAGGAGATATGAAGTTTTATATATATTTTGCATATGTATGCGTATGTTGTGATGGAATAACTATAGTAATAAAGATGTGTTTGTTCTGATCTATTCTGTGTCTATCATGTATGAGTTGGATATGTGTGTTTATTGTTTTACTTCTTAGTCTCAATCTTTTGTCAAATATGAGTGACATGAATTCCAACCTCGATGTATCTTTGTGTGTTTAGCCTTCATCCCTATCACAAGACCTTATGGTCTTTGTGATCCTCTTTGCATCGATGAGATCTCCCTCAACCTTGGTTGAGGATTGATATGGAAGTGCTCTTGGATTTTTTTTGGACAACTATAGACAAACCCTGGGTCTAAACTCCCCATCATTAAGAAGGACACACACAAGCATGGATCAAAACACCCAAAAACTGGTTCCATTTTCGGGACCTGCAATTATTTTCGGGAGTGATGAAGGAAAGATATGAGGTGGCATCCATATTGAGAGGAAATTCAAGATTAGTTGACTGTGAAACAACATGAGTTTTCCCTACGGGAAACCCAAGGATTGCGAGTGAACATACAACATTGGAAAGATAGTGGTTTGGGATCAAGCCAAGCTTGAAGAATTGAAAGTTTTGGATCCAAAATGGACTTGAGTTATTGAATTTTGGTTTTCTTAAGTTAAATAAGGCTACACCATTGAATTTGTGATGGAGTATACTGATTCTTTCAACGAGGATGAAAGAAATTTCACGGAAGGTCCAAGGAAGAAGATGCTGGAAGAGATTCCACTATGGATAAAAATGTTGTTTGTAAAGATGAGGATGATGCATATGGAGCTTGATCGAATGGATAAGTAAACACTCCCCTAGCACTGTGTGGGGGGGGGAGGTTTGCGAAGATGGGGGAAAGTCAAAGAGAAAATGGATCCATTGAGGAGAATCCAAAAATAATTGAGATGAAGTGAGGAATGGAATAGACCAAGAGGAGCAGCGAAGAAAAAGAGCCAAGAGGTATGCAAGAAGAGTTGAGATAAGAAGAAAAGAAGAGTAGAGTGGTGCAAAAGAGTTAGCCAAGGGCACACAACGAGGGGTCAAGTTTGGGATGAAGAGAAAAGAAACTACACCAGGTGGTAGTGCGGAAGAGTATGTTGTGTCAGAGTGGAGCACAGATGAGGATAGGCCCACGAAGAGGCATGTAATTGAAGAGAGAGTGTCCAGTGGGGATACCAGTAGCAGTAGTAGTAAGAGCCTAGGTGAAGAAGTCCAAAATATCTTGGTTGTTGTGGAGTGCCACAACCTTAGAGGAAGATGAAGCACATATCAATGGTGCACTGATAGAAAGAGAAATTGATGCACATAGTAGTGGTGCATTGATCAGAAGAGAAGAAGAAGTTGGCACGTAGATAAGTGGTGCGCAAATAGGAGATGAAGATAGTGCACACAGTGGTAGTGCACATATAGGAGAAGAAGATAGCACACATAGTGGCTTTTCATAGAAAGGATTGGAATATAGGGCACAACATGTTGGTGCACTAAAATAAGAGGAAGATGGAGGCTCGCTTAGTGGCATGGGAGACAAATGGGCTATTATAGATGGTCTTGCGCGGTTACAAGTAGGAAATTATTTGGGTCACCTCATGAGAAATTTTAGAATAAGATGGATGTACCCCCCTTTGTACCGCCCCCTTTGTGCATTTTTAATCAAGAAGAAAACAAAAAAAATAGTGTAAAAATTGGAGTAGAAGAGAGAGAAGATGAAGATAGAAGTGAAGAGACAAGTGACGAAGAAGGTGAAGTCAACAATACTTTACACTAAAGAATAATGTTGTGTTGAAATCAAACCCCTAATATTCAGAGAGGAGGAACGATCTCAAGTTTGAAGATGGAAAATCACGATAGTATGCTGAGGCTACCCGTGTTCCACGGAACATGTAAGAATGATGTAGAGAAACATTGGTTTACATGTGAAGCAATTTGTTATGTAAAGAGAATCACAGACAAAGCAGAAGAGGTCATGCAGTTGGAGACCACATTCAGGGACAGGGCCTTGACATGGTATGTGAAGTATAAAGCTACTGCATCAGTGGGATAGACAAGGTCCCTGGCAGAGATTAAGCATGATTTTCTTAGCTAATTACAAAATCCTAAGTTGAAATCCCAATGTATCATAGAGATAAAGGAGATCAAACAAAAGGAAGGAGAAACCATATGGGATTATGACCAACGGTTCAAAATGTTATTGGATAGGATGACATTCCAAATTCATGATGTGTATAAAAGAGAATGGTTTATTGCAAGGTTAATTCCCCATATTTGAGTCCCTCTCACCCAAGAGAAGGTGATGACTCAAACATAGGTAGTGGAAATCTCCATGCTTCTTGAAGCTACATCAGGAGGGGCAGAGACGTCGACAGGTTTGGCGCAAGTGTAGTCACAACTCGACAACCAGACAATGCAATTATAGGATATGGCTAAGACAAAATTTATGCATGAGAAAATTTGGTGTACCACATGTATATTTCATAGTTCTTTTCATTTTCTTTAGTAATAGAGATTTAAGATTTGTTGTTTTAAAATTCTTGTTTATATATATCTGTTGTCCCATTATTATCCAGATTATTTTTCATATTATCAAAGTATCACCTCTATAAAAATGAAGGGGGGTTTTTAATCCTCATGAGGTTGTTATTTTGATCATAACATATTCAAACATCAACATTTTTGGCAACTCGACTGGGGAAAAGAATGAAAAAGTTGGTTTAATACCAGAATCATTTATGACTTGGACTCAACCTAACCAACCTCAGTTGCAAGTTGGATTAGGAAATCAAACAAGCATTTTTCATCAATTATATTATTTAGTGCTCATAACTGCTCAAACTCACGAAGAACTAGAAATATCTTGGCAAACTCTTCCCCGTGAAGAAGAAAGAGAAATTGCAAGAAGACAACTACAAAGAAGGAAAGACAGAGTTTGAATCTGGAAAAATATAAGGGCCAGATAATAAGGAGAAAAAGTAAACAATTTGAAAGAATTGGAGAAAGTCCATTTGTTAAAATATAAAAAGATCAAATTATGGCAGATAGAGAAGAAAGAAATCAATATCCTCCTGGGAATCAAGAAGCAAGAAGACAAATGATTCCATGGAGAAGGGTTAGAAATATCCCTTTAAATATTTATGGTGAGAAACATCAATTTCCAACCCTCCCGCAAGGGTTATTACCAACATTCCTAGAAGATGGATCAATTGATCCAAATAAACACATTGAAAAAAAAATTAGCCTTTGTGAAATTCATTTGGTGTAGCATGATGATGTGATGGTTCGATTGTTTCTTCATTAATTAAAATACCAACATTATGAATGGTATACGATCCAAAAAGGATCTAGAGAAGGCTAAGAATAACTCAAAACTCAAAGAGGAAACTCAGAACGCTCAAAATGGCTCTAGCAGATAGAGAAAGGGCAAAAATTAAAAGTTCCCAAAACTCAATGAAAATGGCATGATCATGAAGAGTGCGTCGCAAGATTTCTAATGGTGCAAATGGATCGTCAAACAGAGTTACGGTTCGAAAGATATTCATGGTCAAAGTTGTTGTCAAACATGGCCAATCAATAGGGGGCACATCATCATCTGTATTGTTGACGTCAACATGACGTCAACAACTGACATGGCAAGATGATGTCAGCATGACGAATTCTGACGTTAGCATGCCACGTGGCAGTACCAAAGGCTACCACGTGTCACCTGCCAATGGGATTTTCAGGGGTCCGTGTGGACTAGTAAAAAAGTGCCACATGGCACCTCCAGGCGATGCCACGTAGCACCACCTAGGAAGCACCATGTGTCATGTACAGATTGACGGGGTGATTGACGTCAGCAGGCAGGTGGACTAATCAGTGGGTGCCATGTGTCCCAATCAACGGGCGACACGTGGCACCCCTAAAATGCCCAATATCAACCCGTGAACGGATTTCAACATTAAAAAAATGGCGGGTCCGCCAAATCTGGCGGACCACGTCAATTTTTATCAGCAATTGGAAGGACTTCTAGACACCGCTAAAG
>ML802393.1:60285-80696 GCA_009831015.1 Picea engelmannii
ACACACACACACACACACACACAACCAACACACCAAAATGGAGTCTGGTGGGATTCGACCTTGGAACCTTCGTTGATGCCCAAGCCTTAACAATTTTTCCCACAACCAATGCGCCATGGGTACATCTGCCCATAGATATTACTTAAAAGGTGTAATCCACCTAGAGCCAGGGAGATAAGAGTGGACCGTACGACCTACATGCATGGATTTCGAGACGGTACAACCATCATTGCAGATTGCAGAGGGCACAAAAACTAAGACAAAATTCTTCTTGGGCCTAGGAGTGCTAGAGTCAAATTGTAGCGCGGAGACAGTCATTTTTGGGTAATTCGACGCCACGAATTCATTGTTGATGTCTGTTTTCTGATCTGAGCATTATTTCTGCAGCTTGATTTTAGAATGAGGTATATTTATGTATTTGCCAAATTCTTTTGTTGAGTTAATGAAAGAGCCTACCCATTTGAGAGCAGGACCCGGAGACGTAGTCCACCAAGGAAGAAATCCGTTATCAAGTTTTTGTGTTCATATCTGATGCTTGTGTCTCTTCATTTTTAAGTTTTCCCTTCTTTAATGGTGCATTTTAATTTATGCTCATTTAAAGCAATTCTTTATAAGTCATGATGAAAAGATCCTGGATCAGTATATGTCCCTTCCTATAAATTAAATTTATACTTTTGATGATATATAAGGCATGTTTCTAACCATGTATGCTCCTTCAAAAGCATATTATACTCTACTTACATAATTCACCCAAATCCATTTGAAAAAGGGTGAAAGGATCGGAGATTTTAATTTTTGATCTTTAAGAATGCTAATTAAAATACAAGAGAATCAGAAAACAAATGATCCAGTCATACTTGGATGTTATAAAAATGCAATTCCTTCGAATGTCAAATTTTCCATAAGAGCTTCGCAAATTGAGGATTTGAATGAAGCAATGAATGAAGCAACGAAAATGGAAGAGATTATGCTCGATATTGATGCAGATCTAGATATTATTCTTGGTAAAGTGCAAAGAGAAATGGATACACTCACTATTTCCGATCAAGGAGCATCATCTTCAAGAAGAATTGATGATCAAAGAACAAGAAACATTGGAGATCGAGGAATTGGTGCTGGAATATTCAAAGGAGTAGTTCCTATTGTAACAAATGGTCCATAAATGACGCAAGAGACTAAAACAATAATGGAAATAGCATAGATGAATAGAACCATCAGACAATTGCAAAATCAATTGACTAGATTAAGGAGAAATGAGAAATTTCCTCTGAATCCAAGAATGTATGTTCACGAACATAGGAGAAATCCAATGAAAGAATAGAGGATCAAAAGTGATGGTACCACTGATGAATTCAAACAAAGGGCACCAAGACTGCCAAATCCAAAAATTGTAGTATTAGAAGATGTTTTTGAAGATCAAAACATTGATCAAGAAGATGATTTCATTCAAGAAGAAATTATTGAATCTATACAGATGGATGAATGTGAGTCATCCATGTATATATTTGAAGAAAATTGATCTGGGATCTTTTCATCAAGTGACTTATAAAGAATTGCATTAAATGAACATAAATTAAAGTGCACCATTAAAGAAGGAAAAACTCAAATTTGAAGAGACATAAGCATCAAATATAAACACAAAAACTTGATAACAGAGTTCTTCCTTGGTGGACTACGTCTTCGAGTCCTGCTCTCAGATGGGTAGGCTCTTTCATTAACTCATCAAAAGAATTTGGCAAAATACATAAGTATACCTCATTCTGAAATCAAGCTGCAGAAATAATGATCAAATAAGAAAACAGATAGCATCATTGAATTCGTGGCGTCGATTTACCCAAAAATTACTGTCTTCACGCCTCGATCCGACTCTGGCACTTCCAGTCCCAAGAAGAAATTTGTCTCGGTTTCCATGCCCCTCTCTGCAACTTGCATTAATGTCTGGACTACATAGATTTTTGTGCCTAGGAGGTCGTACCGTACACGCCCCTCCCCCTCTGGCTGGGCAGACTCAACATTTAATATTTTTTTTCGGTGCTGGTTACACTATAACACCCATGGTCTGTTGGTTTGGGCGGATTTGTTAAGGTGCATATGGGGGAGGAGGTCCTGGGGTCAAACTCGTGGGCCTCCCCCTTTTGTGTTTGTATTGTTTCAATATATAAATATAACATAAGGTTTTTTCTCTATAGTTAGATATGGCGCTATCCATATCCCAACGATTTAACTATGGCCAAGTTTGGCGTGGTTCGCTAGATTTCGCGGACCCACCAAACTATATATTTTTTTCAAATTTTTCTCACAGACTGTCATTAAGCATTTCCCACCTGCCACATGGTAGCATCTGATTGGGCCACGTGGAAACCTTTCACTAGGCCATTTTTTCCTCTGCCAAGTCATCATGCCAAGTTAGCACACCACATCATCATTCCACATCAATGTACGGACCGCACAGACTGCCATGTGGCACGATTCGATGTGTCCACGGATAGGCCTGAAAATGACAAAACTGGGTGACACGTGGCAGCCTCTGGTGCTACCACGTCACCATGTTGACATCATTATGACACATGTCACCTTCCTGATCCTGCCACGTGTGTTGTAAGGATGTTGACATCATGCATACGGATGTTGACATCAATAGTACAAATGTTGACTCATCCCCTGTTGACTGGGCTAGGTTGACTAGACTTTGACTGTGAATATATTTCAATGCGTAACTTTGTTTGACAAATCATTTGCGCCATTAGAAATATTGCGATGTGCTCTTTGCGATCATGTCATTTTCACTGAGTTTTGGGAACTTTGAATTTGTTCCCTTTCTTTGTCTACGGAAGCCATTCTGAGCATTCTGAGTTGCCTCTACGAGTTCTGAGTTGTTCTTAGCATTCTATGGATCCTTTTTGGATCACGCCTTCCCACTGAGAGCTTTTTGGACCACCAAAATCTTTCATCAATCAACAAGTAAGTGAGGGAAGAGTCCCCTCACTTTGTCCTTCTCTATCCACTTTGCCTTGCTTGGATGTGTGCCCTTTAATCCTACTAGAAGATAATCAACATCACCCCTGCATGAAGTCCTTGTCCTCCTGTCCAGGATGATATCTTCTTGTAACTCATCCAAGTACTCATGTGAAAACTCATCAACTAAAGGTATTGAAACTTCCTCATCTTGATCCATGATCATGGGAGGCTAAAAAAGTTTCAAGTTCTCAATGTTCACAACTGAGTAAATATGCATGTAAGGTGGAATATCTAGACGAAAAGCATCAATACCACTTTTCTCCAAGATAGTAAAGGGTCCAAAACGAATGGGCTTGAGTTTCTTGCCTTCACCCTTCAATCTCTTCTTGCTGATGTGAAGCCATACCCAGTCTCCAACCTGGAATTGATGATCAACCATGTGCTTATCATGTCGAGATTTATATTGTGCTTGAATTTTCTCTAACTATTCTTTGACTACCTAGTGTATCCGATGGATCCTTTGGATGAAATTTTGGGCCCTGTTCTTTGTTCTCTCTTCATTCACATCGACATCTCTCCCACACATCAAGTCTAAAGGAACCTTGGGTAGGTACCCAAAACATGTCTCAAAAGGTGAACTCTGAGTGGATGAATGTAAATATCGGTTGTACGCATATTGTACATAGGGTATATGTTCATCCCATAACTTGGGATGGTTGTTGCAATATCCTCGAAGAAAAAGTACCATCGTTTGGTTTACCACCTTTGTCTATCCATCGGTCTGTGGATGGAAAGCAATGCTCCTCTTCAATTTGGTGTCCATCATCCTCCACAAGCTAGTTCAAAAGTCCCCAAGGAATCAAGTATCTCGATCTGAGTCAATGGATGTGGGTAACCCAAAGTGAACCCAAACATAATGAAAGAAGAGATTAACAGTCTGCTCAGTAGTGATCTTCTTTTTACATGGCATCAAGATATACATCTTGCTGAACCCATCCATTACAACATACAAATAGCCACGACCCCCTTTGGTCATTGGTAAACCCCCTGCCTAATCCATGGAGATACTTTCCCATGGATGGGATGGAACAGGAAGTGATGAGTATAGCCCCAGTTTTCTATTAGTGGGATTACAAGTAGAACACATCACACACCCATTTACATATTTAGTTACAATTGCTTTCATTTGAGGCCAGTAGCAAAACCTCTGCAAATGAGTCATAGTCTTTCCTACCCAAAAATGCCCAGACACGAGAGAAGTGTGAGCTTATCGTATTACATGGACTCGTTCACTTGTAGGAACACATAGCTTTCCAAGATGGTAGAGTAGTTTTCCCCGCAGACAACAGTTCTCTACCTGTGCACCATGTGATAGCTTCTCATACACTTCTTTAAAATCTTCATCGATGGCATATTGTTCTACAAAGATGTCATGAGATAAAGAAGTATTCTTCAAAATAATAGAAGCAACAATAGGAGGTCTAGAAAGCATATCGGCTACCTTGTTACTTGTACCCTTTTTGTACTTGATTACCAAATGAAATTGTTGTAGAAAACCCATCCATCTGTAGTGTCGAGATTGTTGCAATTTGGTCTGTGCTTGGAGATACTGTAAGGGTTGGTGATCTATATGTATGATTGTTTCCTTACCTAACAAGTAGTGCTTCCATTTCTTCACGCGTTGGACTAATGCATACAACTCTTTATCATATGTAGGATAGTTAACAACAGCTTGGTTAAAAGTTTCAGAGTGGTAACAGATAGGCTTACGATATTGCATCAATACTGCACCCATGGCGTATCCGATGGCATATGTATCGATCTCAAAAGGATGTTGAAGATTTGACAGTGCTAATACTGGTGCGGTATTGATCTTGTCCTTCAACGTGTTGAAATCTTTTTGTTGCTTTCCTTCCCACTGAAAACTGTTCTTCACACTAGTTAAGGCATGCAAAGGAGTTGCCATAAAGGAGAAGTTGTAAATGAACCTCCTCCAATACTGGACTGAAGAATATTCGGAGTTTGGTTACTTTTTTTGGCTCAGGCCAATTTACAATTACATTAATTTTCAAAGGATCAATTTTTCATTGTCCTCCTCCTACAATATGACCTAAGTACACAAGTGCAGTCTTGCCAAATTCACATTTAGACAATTTTACATACAACTTTTCCTTTTGCAAAGTATCCAATACTTTCTTTACATGCCTCACATGTTCATCCCAAGTCCTACTAAAAATAATAATGTCGTCCAAATATACAATCACAAAGTCACCTAGGAAAGGTCTGAATACATCATTCATCACACGCATGAAAGTTGTTGGAGCATTAGAAAGCCCAAACGACGTAACTAACCACTCAAACAATCCTTGTTTGGTTTTAAAGGAAGTTTTCCATGCATCATGTTTTGCGACCCTAATTTGATGATATCCACTGTGCAAATCCAACTTAGTGAAATAAACAACATTCTTCAACTGATCAAGTAAATCATCTATACGAGGAAGAGGGTATTGATTTTTCACTGTGATTTTATTTAAGGCCCGGTAATCGACACACATTCATCATGTGCCATCTTTATTTGGCACCATCACGATCGAAGAATTATCCTTGGGCCTGATGACCCCTTGATCCAATTAGCCCTGTACCTGCTTTTTGATCTTTGTCATCTCCACAACTGTCCACATTAGGAAGAGGAGAATGTCTACTGAAGATGTATCTCATGTTGGATTTCCCTCTTAGGAGGTAATCCATCTGGTTCCTGAAAAATATCATCATACTTAGAAACAATATCAATTAATTCCTTTTTATGAGATGGATCACATCCTTGGAAAGCGTCGGATGTCCCGACATCTTTCTTTCTTACGACTATGAGTACATATATCTTATTAGTGTTTATGAGTCTTTTTCATTTTCCCTGCACTAACAAGTGTTGTATTTACCCTCATGCTGTGATCTCTAACAATATATTCCACTTCCCCTTTAGTAAGGTGGTATTTGTCCCCATGACGAAAGAATATTGCTTTTCTATCATAAAAATAAGGACTTTCCAACACTATGCCACAATATCAAGTGGCACAACATCCAAATCCACTTCATCAATAAACTTTGAAGCAATAGAAAATCCGACCCTACATTGTTTGGTGACATTAAGTTTTTATTTATCACATACCCAACCAAGAGGATAAGGCTTCAGACATGGTTTCGTTTCAAGACCCATCTTCTTGACAAGTGCTTCAGATATTAAGTTTAATTAGGAGCCCTGATCAAATAATGTATCTATCTTAGTGTGTTTAGATACAACTCTTATGTGAAATAATTCATTCCTCTTTCGTTCATCATCATGAGATTCATTATTGGAACTTAAACTAGCATGAAGGGAATATTTAACTTGTACTCCAACCGTTGTGATATTTCCTTCATCTCCTGAATCGAAACCAAGATCTTGTTGCACTGTAGCAACGATTTTTGTCTTCCCCTTTCCACCGAACTGTTTCGGCTTCTTTTATGGATGTAGTTTCCAACATTTTTCTTCATCATGACCGTTTTTCTTGCAATGAGTGCAATATGGCTTTCCTCATTCCCTCGTCAATGTGGCGGTCTTCTTTTCCTTCCTTTTAAACTTCTTAAAATTTTTATGTGGGAGATTGGAAGGTTTCTTCCTAGGATCTTCTTGAACATGCTTCCCCCTGTTCTCAAGGTGAGTGGCTTGCACACAAACTTTGTCAAGGATAATGGGGTTAAACAATATCAAAGTATGACGAATATAACTGTGAAGTGCGCCAATATACTTCATTAAAGTTTCATAAGAATCCAAAGGAATGTTCAATGCAAGAGATTTCTTCCTAAATTCTTCTGTGAAACTTTGTACAATTTGACCTTTACTTTGCCTTAAAGTTTTCCATTCCATCACTGCTTTATGTAAATACCCTAATGGATAAAATTTATTCCTTATCATTGATTTAAATTCTTTCCATGACGAAAGAAGATTACCACACTTACTTATGTCATGAAGCTTGCTCTCCCACCATACGAGAGCAGTGCCTTCCAACTGAAGAGATGCCAATTGCACTTTAACTTCTTCTTCATCAATATGTTGAACACGACATTATAATTCAACCCGTCGGATCCAATTATCTGGCTTTTCAGGATTAGCATCTCCATTAAATATAGGTAAAGCAAATTTTACATCAAGCTTTAATAACATTTTCTTAAAAGAGGATTTATGGCTAGAATGATGAGAATGATGAGAATGCTCTGAGGAAGAAGAACTAGAACTTGAAGGTGAAGACGGAGGCTCGGGAGGATCTCCTCCAGCCCCTTCGTTTACCAAAGCATAATCATCTGCATGTGCTTCCTTTTTCTTCCCTTTCTTATTCATCCTCTTTTCATAATCTCCATACATTCGTTCCACCATTTCTGACATGCGATAAAAGACCATATGAAAGTTTTTCTCCTGTTCACCACGCTTGTCCTCTTCTGCCATTTTCTTCTTTCGGGATGCACATCCAACTTCAGGATTCAAATTATTAAGAGTAACTTCACCCTTCTTATGATTGGCCCTAGTAAGCATTCACACTCAACAATTCAATTCGAAGATGACTACTCTGATACCAACATGATATGGGATCTTTTCATTGAGTGACTTATAAAGAATTGCATTAAATGAGCATAAATTAAAGTGCACCATTAAAGAAGGAAAATATCAAAATTGAAGAGATATAAGCATCAAATCTAAACACAAAAACTTGATAATGGAGTTTGTCCCTGGTGGACTATGTCTTCGGGTCCTTCTCTCAAATGGGTAGGCTCTTTCATTAACTCAGGAAAATAATTTGGCAGAATACATTAGTATACCTCATTCTGAAATCAAGCTGCAGAAATAATGCTCAAATCATAAAACATACAACATCACTGAATTCACGGCTTCAATTTACCCAAAAATGATTGTCTCCATGCCTCTATCCAACTCTGGCACTCCCAGGCCCAAGAAGAAATTTGTCTCAATTTTTGTGCCCTCTCTGCAACTTGCATTGATGACTGGACTGCATAGATTTCCATGCCCAGGTGGTCGTATCGTATTCTCCCCTCCCCCTCTAGTTGGACAGACTCAACATTTGATATTTTTTTTCGACGTTGGTTACAATGTAAGGCCCGTGGCCTGTTGGTTTGGGCGGATTTGTTAAGGGGCATAAGGGGGAGGAGGTCCCGGGGTCAAACTCGCGGGCCTCCCCCTTTTGGGTTTGTATTGTTTCAATATATAAATATAACATATGGTTTTTTCACTATAGTTAGTGATGGTGCTATCCATATCCCAACAATTTAAATGTGGCCAATTTTGGCGTGGTCCGCCAGATTTGGCGGACCCGCCAAACTATATATTTTTTTCAATTTTTTCTCACGGACTGTCATTGAGCATTTATCGCATGCCATGTGGCAACCTATGATTGGGCCACATGGAGGCCTCTCATTGGGACACGTTTTTCTCTACCAATTAATCATGCCATGTTAGTGTACAAACCATACATACTGCCACGTGGCACAATCCGATTGCTCCACGAATCGACTTGAAAACGCCAAAACTGGGTGACACGTGGCAGCCTCTGGTGTTGCCACATCACCATGACATGTGTCACCTTCCTTCTCCTTCCACGTGTTTTGTACGGATGTTGACGTCAACACTACAGATGTTGACTCATCCCCTGTTGACTAGGCTAGGTTGACCAAACTTTGACCGCAGATATCTTTCAATCTGTAACTCTGTTTGACGATTTGTTTGCGTCGTTAGAAATCTTGAGACATGATCTTAGTGATCATGTCATTTTCACTAAGTTTTTGGAACGTTGTATTTTTTCCCTTTCTCTATCTGTTGAATCCATTCTGAGCGTTCTGAGTCGCCTCTACGAGTTCTAAGTTGTTCTTAGCATTCTCTGGATCCTTTTTGGATAAAAAATGAAGAAAATGACATCTTGTAAGACAATGTTGTGCAGACAAGAGCACACACAAATAAACTCAAAATAAATTTGGAAAAAGGAAAAGAAAAGGAAAATGCAAACAAAGAAAAATAAAAAATGAGGCCAAGTGGAGTAGAAGCTAATAAGCAACAACCAGTTGTAAATTCAACAAGAAATTTTCCATAGATGACATATAATGTAATATATGATCTATCAAAATTAAGGATTACTTTTCCATTCATGGAAGTTGTGAAAATTCCCTAGTAGAGGCAAAATATCCTTAAAATTTTAGATGATCCCACTCATAGAATGGAGGTTGTTGCATCAAGTTCAAGGAAACAACAAAATAATTCAACAAGTAGACCGAAAGGTAAAGTCCCTCCTTTTTATCTCACGATATAAAATCATGATGTTATCCTTCATAATTGCATGGTAGATATAGGAGCTACAAACAATATCATGCCATTATCAGTTATGAAATCACTTGGGTTGGCTTGTACCAAGTACTATGAAACCGAGGAAAGTATTTATGCGATAGATTCAAGAAAAGTTTCTTCATATGGAGAAATAAAATATTTTTATGCTTGGATAATTTTTTCCCCACATATCACAATTGTATTCACAATCACAATTGTTAATATTCCTCCAGCATATAGAGTGTTCCTTGGAAGATATTGGTCTGCAATGATTTGGGGGCACATCATGAACGATGGAAGTTGCATGATGTTTCCAAATAAATATGGAACAATGTTGAGGGTTCCACGAGAACCAAGAAAACCATTCCCTTTTAATAAAAAGGATAATAAATTGATGCAAGGCTATGTGGATGTCGGTATATGGAATTATGTTGTTTTGGACCAAGAACAACAACATGTCTCAAAAAATGAAGAAGAGAGTTATTTCAAAGGGTTTTGGAGAACATATTTTGATGGTGCATGTTCTGGTTCAAGGAGCAGTGTTGGAATTGTATTTAAATATCTTGATTCAAGTATACACCTGCATGCCATAAGAATGGAATTTCCTTGCACAAATAATGAAGCAAAATATGAGGCATTGATCCAAGGGATGATTTTAGCATTAGAAATGAAAATTTAAAGGAATAAGAAACTAGACTCTTTGGGACTTTCTGTGTCATTATTTAATCTAGATGATTGTCAAGATAAGAAATTTTTTTCAATTAAAAAGAATCTACAGGCCCTCGGTTACTGACAACCAAGAATATCTTCAAGTATTTGAAAATGATGAACAATTGAGTGATTTTCTTGCCAATGTAGGTGAAGTTGAAAAAAACATTCCATTGATTTCAAAGAGTTGTACACAATCTGAATCTTTATTCACATGAGATGATAAGACCAAAAATTTGAAAGAAGAAGGATTTATACAAAAGATACAACAAACTCAAAAGATAAATATTAGAAATGAAAATATTCAAAATATGTGAATCTTGGGTTTGATTGCACACCAAAAGAACTTGATCAATGTGATGATTTGTTTAAAGAATATTTTGATGTTTTTGCACGGAGTTATGATGACCTCAAAGCTTATGATAAAACAATATTCCAACATATCATACCTCTCAAAGAAGGGACCAATCCATTTGAACAAAAGCTGAGAATAATAAACCCTAAGTTGAAGCCCTTGGTGAAAATAGAACTTGAAAAGTTGAGAAAAGCTAGAATAATTTTTCCAATCAGACATTCAAAATGGATTTCAAATCCAATGATTGTAAGGAAGAAAAGTGGGGAGATTCACTTATGTGTTTATTTTCAATATTTAAAAAAAACAAATATTAAAGATAACTATCCTCTGCCAAACATGGAAATGTTACTCCAACATGTTATTGGCTCAGCTATAATGTCCATGTTAGATGGATTCTCAGGATATAATCAAGTTCTTGTTGCGGAAGACAAATTGAAAACTGCTTTTATCACACCATGGGAAACATATGCATATGTTTGTATTCCATTTGGTTTGAAAAAAGTTGGAGAACATTTTCAGAGGGCCATGGATCATGCCTTCAAAGATCTAATTGGGAAATTCATGGTTAATTACCAAGATGTTCTCATTGTCTATTCCAAGATAAGAGAAAAACATATCGATCATCTGAGAGAAGTTTTTGAAAGATGTAGATGATTTGGAATTTCTCTAAATCCCAAGAAGTGTCTATTTGTAGTCTTTGAAGGAAAATTATTGGGACACATAGTTGGTAAGGAGGGAATTTATATTGATCCTGAAAGACTAAAGGAAATTAATGAATTAAATCCACCAACATCAAAAAAGGGAGTTTAGTCATTCTTTGGAAAAATATATTTTGTGAGAATATTTGTTCTAATTATGCAACAATAGTCAAGCCAATAAATTTGTTGCTTAAGAAGGACCAAATATTTGAATGGACTGAATATATTAAAAGAGCTGTCAATAATATCAAACATGCAATTATAACTGCCCCACTTTTAATAAGCCTGGATTTTAATTAATATTTTATTATATATTCATTTTCCTCAGAATAAATGTTAGGAAACAAATATCCAAATAGCATAAAAACATCATAACAAGTACTCCATGCCTTGAAAAGGAGATAATTTTGGATAATAAGCCTCTTCGAGGGGGAAACCTCCTTATACACCACATAAATTCACAAATACAAAATGATTCCAAATGCAAAGGTCTCCTTGGTATATATATAGGAGACTAGGAGATACAATTACAACTAATGGACCCAAGCCAATATAAATAAAATAACAAAACTAACGTAATATGCCCTGATTAAGGGGTAATGTGCCACTATTTAGGGCTTAACAAGAAACTATTGCTCCAATTTTAACATAAAGAAACAATAAAGGAGAATAACTCTCAATAAGTTTCATGAGTAAAACTATGCATGATTATGAATTGAGGTATTCAGATATAGAAAAGCAAGAACTTTCCTTAGTAAAGTCAGTAGCTCATTTCAGAACTTACATTTTATCTTCTCATGTCATAGCATATGTTTCCTCTTCTCCGGTAAAAATGCTTCTTAATCAGCAATAAAGAGAAGGGAAATGGGCAAATTGGCTTGCCAAAATCCAGTAGTATGACATTGAAATTAAGTCGTTGCAAGGAGTCAAAGGACAAGGGTTGTGTAAGCTTATTGTTGGAAATGATTCATTAAATGGGGTTGTATCAATTATAGCAGGAAAATCTACATCAGCTCCCGAATGGTATAATGATGTAACTTTTTTATTATCTAAAATCAGTCCAATTCCCAAATGGCATGTCACCGAAAGAAAAGAGGGATTTAAAAATGAAATGAAATCAATATGTACTAGTTGCCAAGATTTTGTTTCGCAGGAATTTTGAAAGAATGTTGTTAAGATGTGTTGATGCAACAAAGGCTCAAGAATTGATCAAAGAGTTTCATGAAGGAATTTTTGGTGGTCACTTTACACCCACAACCACTTCACATAGGATAATAAGATCTGGTTATTATTGGCCAATAATTTTCAAAGATTCATATACAAAAATAAGAAAATACATCTCTTGTCATAAGTTTTCAGGAAGAATGAGAAGTCTGCAATGCCTCTGCAACCTATATCAGTGGAAGAACCATTTTCACAATGAGGACTTGATGTTGTTGGACCAATAAACCCAAAATAAAGTAAAGGACATGCATACATTCTCATTGCCACAGATTATTTTACAAAATGGAAAGAAGCAGTAGAGCTAAGGAAGGAAGACTCAAAAGAACTTATAAATTCCTCAATGATCATATTCTATCAAGATTTGGAGTGCCATAAAAATTTATCACATATAATGGATCAATTTTCATTAGATCAAAATTTGCCAAATTTTGTAGAGAGTTTGGTATTTTAATGGGATAGTCATCAAATTAGTATCCTCGAGGAAATGGCATGGTTGATTTTATAAACAAAACTTTGGTCCAAATCCTCAAGAAGGCTATTGATCCAAAAAAAATGGCATTTAAAATTAACAAATTCATTATGAAAAAGCAAATTGACACCAAAATACACTATTGGGACATCTCTACATGTATTGGTGTATGGAAGAGAGGCTACAATGCCAATCAATTTGGAAATAATTGCTTTAACATATGTTGTAAACATTGAGGATTTAGAAAAAAATTCTCCATTACACGGAAGATATAATCAACTCATCAAATTGGAGGAACAACGAGTCGAAGCATTTAATAAAATGAATCAAAGGAAACAAAGTGTCAAGATATATTTTGATCAAGGAACAACACCGAATTTTTTTCCAGAAAGGGGAATTAGTACTACTCTGTAACAAAGCCAAAGAAAAACCTTCTATTCATACGAAATTTGAAGAACTTTGGATTGGGTCATATATCATTGAAAACATCTTGGGTTTGAATTCTTATATGATCAAAGACATGAAGGAGACATAACATATGTTGCTAGTTAATGGCCAACATCTCAAAAACTTATTTTCCTGATTAATATTGTTCTTATATGTACATCGTGTTTTTCTATTCTTATACTTTCAATAAGTTTACTATTTCTTTTCCATACTCAATTACCCAATAGAGAATACAATTGGTTTTCAATTTCTTTTGTTCTCAATAACCCATAGGGGGTCACTATCCCACAGTCGAAGCCAGTTGTTGATTTGTATATAATTATTTCTTCATTTTTACACTTTTCTTTTACTTAGAAAATTGTTGGTTCATGGCGGGTCCATAACTCTCCAAAAGTTCCATATTACACGAATTGCACTTTTTAACTTTTGTCATATCCATAATGAACCATAACTTAGTCATTTTTTCAAGAGATTTCTTCATAATCATGGGTTCACGGGTCAACAGACTCACGGGTTCATGTCTTTATTTCTTATTTACACTTTTTCTCAGTCGTCACCAAAATATACTTTCTTTTTCTCTGCGATCTCATTTTGAGTCCTATACTTGGATTATTTCTGAATTTTTTTCCACCGCGGGTTCGCAGGTCCCAAGTCTTGAATATTTCACCTCCTATGAGTCCAATCGATCACAACACTTAACCATTTTATTTCTTATTTTTGAACAATGCCTAGCAATATTTCTATCTTATGATGGGTTCATGGGTTCATCCCATCATTCTTTCCATGCCTGAATCCCCGTCGTAATGTATCCTTGCTTTGTCACTTTTCTTGATATACATTAAATGTTAATCCTACGGAAGACAACTGCAAAATAAATTATGCAAAGGCCATTATTAATGGAATATTTCTCGAAATAATATCATTTAATTTGTATTAATTTATCCCTCGAAAAAAGTGTTTAATATATATTACCAAGAAAAGATTCGTTTCATAATCATTGTTCTAAGGAATCATACTACAATATGCCAACTTCATTAGAATGGCTACGAGAACACATCAATTATGTGGACATACATTGAATATTTTCGGGCGACAAGACCAACAATTTCAATGGTAAAGATCTTATTGGTACCATGCTACATTGTCATTACGAGAAAGAAGTGAGAACACAATCTGGACATCAAGGATTGCTCTAGCTAGATGCGTTCCTGAAGTCTTTTATTGTAAATAAATTGTCTCTTGGTGTGCTGAAAAAAAAATTGGGCTAAAGGGTCATTCAACTTCAAAGCAAATCCTCCATTTCCTTAGCACCATTGGTTTTCATAAAGATGTTAAAATTGCCAGGAACTACCATCACTTTTAAAGAAGAAGAAGTAAGGAACTTTCTCAAGAACAAAAACAATGGGTTAGATCTTTTACAAGAATATTTAGAGGATCCTTCGATAATTCCAATTGATGTATCAAGAATCCAGGTTAGTTTATTGAAGAACCCTTATCGAGAACTTGCATGGCTCTTCACTAGAATCATTGGTCAAGAATCCATGGCAACCATTCCTTGTTTGGCCCTCTATATTTTTTATTTTACAGTTCATGAAGAAGTTATCTTTGATTGGGGAAAAATCATTTGTGTTGAAATTTCTTCACAACTCTCGAAATTCAAGAAAGAAAAGAAGTTCTATATGGTTTCTTACTTAATATTTGTCATTATGTATTGCCATGTCTTCAAGGGTTTGACCATCAAAAAAAGGGTAGACTGCAAAATTGATCTAGTAACTATGTGGTATCATGCTCTGTGGAGACAGAAATATACTTATTATTTTTATGAAGTATATAATGGATTTGTAAATGTTTTCAAGAGACTTCTCTTTGGGGAGAATAAATCTAGATTGTCTCTAGAAGCAACGACCTTTCTGAATAAAAGAGGAACTTTAGAAAGAATGCAAGATTATAATGTAATTAGAATTTTTGGTTCTCGTGAAATTCCTTTCATTCTTCCTTGGTATCTTTCAAATAAAATGTTTGTTATTGAAGTTGCTAGGAAATATAGATTCTGGCTACTCTTTTTTCACGAGAAAAGAAGAAGGCAATTTATCCCATTTCCATGGAAAGTTGGAGAAATCATGTTAAGAGGCATTTCAAAAATTTATGATTACTCAACGTACCTTAATCATTTCAATATGAAGTATGCATAAAATATCAAGGTCTTCGACCCAAGTCATATCTTTGTTGATCATATGACATAAGTTGGATTCAACAACACATTCACTAATACACTTATGTTTGAAGAAGAAGAAGTAATACCCATGATGTTCCAGTGCATTTTGTTGATGATATTCAAACCATGGTAAGTTCAACATCCTAATATAAATAAAGAGGCAAAATTTAAAATGAAAAAGGTACTCAACTTCATGTGGATTCACAAAATGGCAGTCTACCCAAACACAGTCTCTAAGCAACAACATCACAACAGAAAAAGTTTCAAAGAGTAATTCGAGTGGTGGTGGTGGTGATAAAAACCTTCCACGAGGAAAAATTGAAAATCCCCACAAGCTCCAAGTAAAGAGGAAAAGGAAAAATCCTCAACAAGAAGAAGTGGAACAACCTATATCAGAAAATGATATATCTCTTGAGAACACAGACCTCGAGGTTGATATTGAAAATATTTGTTTCCCAGATCAAGAACAGATATTGCAGGAGAGTCAATAAGTTGTAGTTGAACTCGATATACAAGAAGAATAATTTTCAGAACAAGAGTCATTTTCCATATAGAATTATTTATTTGACAAAAATTCTAGAAAGTTAATTTTTGAAGGGTTTGACTAGAAAAATAAAAACGAAAAGTCTCGCTCTGAGTATGATCTTAGAAAATCACTTCCATATATAAGTGATAAGATACATACGATAACAAGGGATGCTTTGGATATTTCGATTGATGATATGGAGGCACAAAATGGAAAATTAAAGGAAAGAATTAAAGAGCTGGAATATACTCTGATGTTTCCCCCTATGTTTTCAATTCCATTGGCCATTGTCAAACCTACAACACCATATTTAAAATTAAAAGGAACATCAAGTTTATTAGTTAGCGAACTCGTGGGTTCATGTCTTTATTTCTTATTTACCCTTTTTCTCCATCGTCACCAAAACGAACTTTCTTTTTCTCCATGATCCTAATTTTAAGTCCTATACTTAGATTATTTCTTACTTTTTTTTTCCACTGTGGGTTCACGTGTCTCAAGTCTTGAATATTTCACCTCCTATGAGTCCAACCAATCACAACACTTAACCATTTCTTTACTTGTTTTCAAGCATTACTTAGCCATATTTCTATCTTATGGTGGGTTCACAGGTTGGTGGACTCACAGGTTCACCCCATCATTCCTTCCATGCCTGAATCCTCACCATAATGTATCCTTTCTTTGTCACTTTTCTCAAGATACATTAAATCTTAATCATACAGAAGAGAACTGCCAAATAAATTATGAAAAGGCCATTATTAATGGCAGAATTCTCAAAATAATATCATTTAATGTATTAATTTCTCCCTCGAAAAAAGGATTTAAGTTATAATAACGAGCAAATATTCTTTTCCTAATCACAGTTCTAAGGAATCATACTACAATCCACCAACTTTATTATAATGGCTATTAGAACACAACATTTATGTGGAGATATAGTGACTCTTTTCGAACGAGAAGACCAAAACTTTCAATGGTCAAGATCTTATTGGTACTATTCTACATTTCCATTACCAAAAAGAAGTGAGAACAAAATATGGACATCGAGGATTGATATAGCTGGATGTGTGTCTGAAGTAATTGACTATAAATAAATTGTCTCTTGCTCTGCTAATAAATTTGTTTAAGGCCGAAGGGTTATTCAACTTCAAAGCGAATCCTCCATTTCCTTAGCACCCTTGGTTTTTAGAAAGATGTTGAAACTGCCAGAACCTACCATCACTTTTAAAGGAGAAGAAGCAAGGAACTTTCTCAAGAACAAAAACAATGGGTTGGATATTTTACAAGAATATTTAGAGGATCCTCCGACAATGCTAGTTAAAATATCAAGATTTCAGGTCATTTTATAGAAGAACCCTTATCGAGAACTCGCATGGCTCTTCACTACAATCACTAGTCAATAATCCATGACAACCATTCCTTGGTTGGCCCTCAATATTTGTATTTTATAGTTCATGAAGAAGCTATCTTTGATTGGGGAAAATCATCTTTGTTGAAATTTCTTCATAGCTCTCAAAATTCAAGAAAGAAAAGAAGTTCTATATGGCTTCTTACTTAATATTTTCCATTACTTATTGCCATGTCTTCAAGGGTTTGACCATCGAAAAAAGGGTAGACTACAAAATTGATCCAGTAACTATGTGGTATCAGGATCTGTTGAGACAAAAATCTACTTATTATTTTTATGAAGTATATAATGAATTTGTAATTGTTTTCAAGAGACTTCTCTTTGGGGAGAATACGCTAGATTGTTACTAGAAGCAACAACCTTTATGAACAAAAGAAGAACTTTAAAAATAAGGGAAGATTATAATGTAATTATAATTTTTGGTTCTCGTGAAAGTCCTTTCTTTTTTCCTTAGTACATTTCATATAAAATGCTTATCATTGAAGTTGCTAGGAAATATAGATTATGGCTGCACTTTTTTCATGAGAAAACAAAAAGGAAATTTATCCCATTTCCATGGAAAGTTGAAGAAATCATGTTAAGAGGCATTTCAAAAATTGATTATTACGCAACATATCTTAATCATTTCAATTTGAAGTATGCAAAAAATATTAGGGGATTCGACCCAAGTCATATATTGTTTGATCATATGACATCAATTGGATTCAACAACGCATTCACTAATACACTCATGTTTGAAAAAGATGAATATAATATCCATGATGTTCCAATGCATTTTGTTGATGATATTTAAACCATGGTAAGTTCAACAACCCAATATAAACAAAGAGGAAAAAGGTCAAATGAAAAAGGTACTCAACTCCTGTGGATTCACAAAAAGGAAGTCTACCCAAACATAGTCTCCAAGCAACAACATTGCAACAAAAAAAAAATTCAAAGAGTAATTCAAGTGGTGGTGGTGGTGGTGGTGATAAAAACCTTCCACAAGGAAAAATTGAAAATCCCCACAAGCTCCAAGTAAAGAGGAAAAGGAAAAGTCCTCAGCGAGAAGAAGTGGAAAAACCTATATCTGAAAATGATATATCTCTTGAGGATATGGACCTGGAGGTTGATATTAAAAATATTAGTTTCCCAAATGAATAACAAAGGTTACATGAGAGTCAACAAGTTACAGTTGAACTCACTATAGAAGAAGAGTCATTTTCCATACATAATGCTTTATTTGACAAAAATTCTAGAAAGTTAATTTTTGAAGGGTTTGACAAGAAAAATAAAAAGTTAAAGTCTTGCTCTAAGTATGATATTAGAAAATTACTTCCATCTGGAATTGCTAAGATATATCAGATAACAAGGGATGCTTTGGATGTTTCAATTGATGATATGGAGGCACAAAATGCAAAATTAAAGGAAAGAATTGAAGAGCCGGAATATACTCTGATGTTGCTCCCTATGCTTGCCATACCATTGGCCATTGTCAAACCTACAACACCAGATTTAAAATTAAAAGCAACATCAAGTTTATCAATTGTCGCCAAAAAGTTTGTTGAAGAAAAATTTAAAAAGAGAATGTTTCTTATTATGCAAACATGGGATGTTGGAAGTAACATCATTTTCTTTGGTTATAAATTGAATGCTTTTAGAGATTTCCTCCAAGGTGATTATAAACATGAAGAAGGATTATATAAATATGTAGTCACTACATTTATTCTGAAAGTTTCAAACATGAATGAAATGGAAAGAAAAGAAGAGGATTTACCTTCTCCTACTCGGATAAAACAACTAAAGGCATGTTGGATTAAGAAGATAAATATTCTAAAATAAATTCTTGAGGAATGTGATGATGTGGTTACTAAAAAAGAGGGGTTATAAAAAATATTAACTAAAATAGATTTAGTTGGAACCACGGGAGAAGTACATGACCCAAAATTAATTCTAAATTATATATTTATGACAAGAGAGCAATTTCATGAAGTAGTGGAAATATTGAAAGGTTTGTCGACCGAGAAATTTAATAGCATCATTGAATATAATGAAAATTAAGTTGAGAATTGATTTGTAAGCTATGTGAATAGAAATGAAGATATTGAAGATGTGCTTAGCCAACTTTCATTTGATTTAAGATATTTGGAGTGCATACTATTTGATATAAAAATTAGACATGAAATAAATGTAGCCCCAATGAGAGATTTTATACAAGAATGGTTAAAGAAAGCCTTAATCAAAATTACAGAGGAAAATCAAGAGGAAGCAATTAGTACTAGCCATGAAACCGCCATCAAGGGAAATATAAGGAAATCATCAGCACAAAAATGAGTCACGAGATTCCATCACAGTAAGTCTACATTGATCAGATCTTCTTCTTCCCTTTCAGAATTCATCTAGTTATATTGTGTCCTTCCTTTGAGAAGAATATAACCAAGTTTTGATTGCATCCTTTATCTTATTTTCAGTTCATGATTGCTCGTGTTTGTTCCAAACACACTCATTCTTCTCTCATATTTTCTTGTATATATTTATTTTGGTCCACGGGAGCCCTAATCCAAGTCCATTTATGGACAAACGCCTTTAATTTTCTGAGACTATAAAAGACAATATTATCTTTGAGAAAATCCCAGAAAACTATTTCGAGGTTAATTTTGATTGTATCTTGTAACTCTGAGCTCTTGAGTATAAGATATTTGAAATTAACTTATCAAATTCTATTTTTTATTTCAATAGAAATACTCTTTTAAGTTCTCTTATTTATGGGCCATATGTTCTTTTCCTTTTGAATGTGATGAAAAATATTTCTTAAAACTATGATGGATGTGAGGATCATTTGATTACTTTATGTAACCTATTATTTAATTTATTTTCTGCAATTGTCATGTGTTGGTTTTTATTCATATGAGATATGAGAGATATTCGATATATTATTACAATAATGAGTGTTCCATATATAGGGAACATAAGGTGACCATCCATGAAAGGACGCGTCCCTTGAATAATCAATAACTATTTATTATTATCATTTACTTATTATATATGATATTTAATAATCAA
>ML802393.1:80746-99877 GCA_009831015.1 Picea engelmannii
TATAGTGTCCCAAGATTATCAATATTATTTTTCATATTATCATAGGAGTACAACTTCTATAAAAACAAAGGGGGATTTTAAATCCTCACGAGGTTGTTGTTTCAATCCTAACAGATTCAAACATCAACACATTCAAATAAAACCCTTTCGATTACCATATCATGTGCAAAGTTGGATGAGAACTCTTTGAATTAATCTCCCAAGTTGTTGTGGAGAAGACTTCATTCTAGCATTGAGATCAACTGATATTAACTACCTTGTTATAGGAAGTAAAGGTTGTTTCACATAGTTAGCTTCTATTATGTTTCCATGTTCAAGCTCTAAGTCAATGGATGCTTGTTTTTCTTAAGTGTGGAACAAAAACTAATTTTTGATCCTATGTAGCTTATTTTTCTTCACCGTGCCTCTAGTAATCCTTCTGGTAACAAGTGTTACTGGCAGATTCAACTGTTGAAGTATTCTTTACCCGGTTGCTTTTCCATGATGCCTTTGAATGCAAGATGAATAACATGTTCTCATGATAGCCTGTTCAACTGAATATCAGATTTAAAGTGAAATGGCAACCTAATGTGGTATAAATGAGTCATAACATCTCATGGCGAAATAAGCTACATAGTGATCAAAACTTAGTTTTTGTTCCTCACCTAGGCAAAGCAAGCATCCATTGACTTATAGATTGAGCAGGGAAACATAATAGAATCCATCTATGTGAAGCAGTCTTTACTTCCTCTAACAAGGAAGTTAATATCATTTCATCTCAATGCGGGAATGAAGTATTCTCCACAACAACTTGGGGGCTAAATTCAAAGAGTTCTCAACCAACTTTTCACATGATATGGTAATCAAAAGGGTTTTGTTTGAAAAGTCCTACAAAGTTTTTAGTTTAAAGAGATTACTACCTACTTTATTTGTATGAGGACATGCAAATACTTAGGCATGGGGGAGATGTTGAACCCCTATTTTTTCATCATCCAGACACTTATTTTCCACTTATACTCTATTTTTATACCTAAAACGTAGCCATAATATCACCAATCTCATCCTTTTAAGCCCTTAACTTCTCAACAACCATTTTTGAAGTATAGTTGTGTATTTCCTAATGTTTCCTAACTTATTTATGAATTAATATAGGTTTTCAAGAAAAGTTTTACTAATGAAAGAATGTTAGTGGTGTTCCCATCTCACAACTATTCCAGTACCTGAGTTCCAAGATTCAAATATGTGTGTGCACCCACATTGAGATTAATCACACGGGTCTTGGAGGACTAAGTGCCAGCATGGATTGTGACCTATTGGTTCACACCCAAGTCACACATGGTGGTATCTAGGCATGGTCAAGGGTTTTCAATCAAAATTGTGTCAAATTTGCGGCAGTTAATTTCTAACATGATTCTCGAGATAACGAAGATGAATCTCTAAATTATGGAACATGGGTTTTGTTCAGAAAGGCCTAATTTGGGTCACATGAAGGAATTTCTTTAGAATGTCAAGGATTTGAGAAATATGGGAAAATCTCTAATATAGGTTTGCCCATATTTATGTTGTGGCTCGTTTCCAAATTAGTTATTGGTTGCAACGAATTACAGTTTAGGTTATGGGTTCTATGCTCCATGTGGGAGGTTGCACGTCTAAACCAACCTTTTTTTCTTTTTCATTACACCAATAGAACACAATTATTTCTCTCCAAACTCGATAGAATTCAAACAATGTGATTTTCTTGTTGAGTGAGTGAATAGTTGGTTGTAACTGTTTCCTCTGATGATCTGAATGTTGTAATTATAAATTTGAGAGATAGTAGCATTGAAGGGTGTGGTTTTATTGTATGATTATCATCATTGGTTGCAATTACTTGCTGTGTGAGGCACTAAAATTATCTATGTAATTATTCATTCTTATGATGTAATAAAGACATCTTTGTTGTAGATTTTCGACCAACCACTATAATCCTCTTGCAGGGTATGTTAGAGGAGGCAGGGCCCCCTCTCTCTGCTATACCCTACCTATTTTTATTGTTGTATATTTAGTTTTCATTTTAGTTTTATGGATCAGTGTGAGTAGTTAGATACATAGCTATTTCTATTTGTAGTTCTAATTGTTTCCATAAAATTAATTTTACAATTCTGCTCTCATTTCCTTTCAATTACTCATGCAATTTCCCTTTGCCTTTACTCATTCATATTTATACTTTGATTATCAGTGCAAGGAATACGTGTGCATTTAACGTTTTGATTTTACTTACTAACCAACACTCTTAACATTGTCAACACAATTATTAGAATCTCTTTAGAGGACTTTATCAATCACCATTCATAAGTACAAGAGCACTTAACGATTGAAGTGAAATATTGTACTTCAAGCCATCTATGAGATCAGACTTAAGAAACCAATAACTAGTGTAAGTTTGATCTTTAATGATTTTCTTTTATTTAGATATATTCATGGTAATATAACAAGATCTATTTGATTTGTAGTTGCACAAAGATGAGTAATCTGGATGCAAAAGTGTTGTATCAACAACACAGATTTGTTACACTTGGCATATGAGTTTGCATTATTTATTTTGTATGGGTGAGTTAGTTTACAAATTTCACTATTTACCTTTCCAAGATAATAATTTCAGGATTAGGTTAGTGGCATCCTGCAAAGAGTTCAACTTATGTTTTTGTTGACTAATTCGAATATTAGTTTGAACGATATTTTACCCTTGAATTTTCATGTCTCTTAAAGATAAGTTACATTAATTAGAACACATTAGTTTGACAAGTTAGTCATCTCTCAGAGTGAATGAACACTTAGATATCTAGTGAAAGATTGCACTACAAGCCATTAATGAAACCTCAAGCTAATGAACTAATTATTGTTTATAGGTTTTAATCATTTTGGTTCCCTTATACATTGAAGTCTTAAGTATTCATCGATTAAATGAGATCTCATATGAAAACATATTTATGCATAGATCAAACATATAGACATTGTATGTTGAGCCCTTGTTAATCTTGATATAGATTGGTGAATGCAAGATTAAGGTGTCTGAGATTTACTTTTGATTTCATTGAATTGATTTATGATTGGGATTGGTATCTATCATTTGATTTCATTTATTGCACCCTGAAACATGTGTTTTCGACATTAGTTGTTAATGTAGTTGTTGAATTTATCCCCCAAGTTGCTATGGATAAGACTTCAATCCAGCATTGAGATCAATTGATATTAATTTCCTTGTTACAGGAAGTAAAAGTTGCTTCACATACATGGCATCTATTGTGTTTCCCTTATCAACCTCTAAGTCAATGGATGTTTGCTTTTCTTAGGTGAGGAACAAAAACTAACTTTTGATCACTATGTATCTTATTTTTCTTCACCATTCCTCTATTAATCCTTTTGGTAACAAGTGTTATGGATAGATTCAATTGTTGAAGTTCTCTTTACCTATTTTCTTTTCCGTGACTCCTTTGAATGAAAGGTGAATAACTTGTTCAACTGTAAATCATATTTAAAGTGAAATTGAAAACTGATGTGGTATAAATGAGTCATAGAATACCTTTTCCTCCCTCGGGTATGCTTACTTGCATGCCCTCATGCAAGAAACTCCTCAAAATTGACCAAAATTGGAATCAATAGCCAATTACTAAGAAATGTCAGCTGCATTAATCAAAATATTGAGTCCCCTATGGGTCTGGCTATTTGAAATAGTTGAATGGATTGAATGAGTCTCTTATGCAAGTCCTTGTTCTCAAAATGGAGATTCTTGATGTCTTCTTGGAACCTCTGGCTTTGTGTCTTTAACTACTCATTCCCCTTTCTATATATCTATTCAACATAGTCAACTATGTTACCTTTTGTCTCAACTTCTTAATTTTATGGTACTTCATTTTTAGTTTCATCTCAACTGGTGATTTAACAATTGATTATGCTAGTGAAACATCAGGTTCATTATTTTCACCAAATCCACTATTATAATGTTATAGAGGAAATTTACTTGGGGTTCTTGGAGTTTTGGCTTTGTCTCTTTGCAAATTCGAGGACATCTCCATTTCCATGTTACCAACCTTATCCATTCGGCCATTGGAGCACTAGGATAATTGAAAGATTACATGGTCTTTGAAGCCCCTAAAATTTACAAAGAAATGGAGCCACTTTGCTTCCTTAAACATTTTCCAGCTTTCATGATAGTCTGGAACAGTGGTCCACTACCATTTTTAAACACAATCAACCACACAAAAGAAAAAAATTCACCTTCATACCTGGGGATTATGTAAGGCATGGGAAAATGATGGATGGTAAGTCGAATACTCATATGTGTTGAAGATTCATATGGATTGGCTTAGAACGATGGATAAATGGCTCATATGGATCCTTATAGTGATTCCAAATGAGTTTTGAAAATCCCAAATCAAACATGATTCTGTTCCATTTCATGAGTAATTATAAAGCGATCTCCCTTGCTTACCTAATAATGAGACAATGTACATGAAACATCTTGGAAAATAATGGTTAATTTAGGATGTGTCATCATAAGAATAAGTGTAAGCAGACATGGAATGCCACATGGTCAATAAGTGCTAGAAATCCAACATGGAAGGAGATATGGCCAATGGAAAATAGGTAATGTGCACGATAGGTAAGATGGAATCTACATTAGAATTTTGATTTATAGATATATACTGGAAGAATACATGTAAGAAGGCAAGGATATATGTTATAGAAAGATTTTCCTCACCATTTATATCTTGCACAGAGGGCCTTTTTCTATTTCCCTATGCAGATTTATCAACCCCTTTTTGATACATCCAGAGCCAAAAATATATATTTTTCCACATATATGCTCCCTAACTGCTTTGCAAGATGCATATACACTTGCTGCTCCACTATAGCTCACGTATATTAGGATTTGTGCCATAAAATACAAAATGAGGTCGGGTTTCCATGTCACGATGAAAGATTTCTGATCTTTGGCCTTCCATATACTGGAAACATTCCGACTCAGCCCTTCAGTTGCATTCTGGAGGCTATAAGAGCACAATTTCAAGCTATGGAAAAAGAGGAGAAAGCATTCAACTTTGAGAGCAAAGTTACTCTGGAGAAATTACTTCATATTGAGTCTGCATCCCTTTGTCCCTCAAGTCTGAACACAATCTTCAGCCCCCAAGCTCTTTCCTTATTGTTGAGAGGACCTCATTACCTCTTTGCTATGAGCTTGCCTTTGGTGGAGGATTGAAGTGGTGGAGACCTAGTTGGAAGGAACTTGGTTTCTTGGTTTCGAATCGTGCCGACCCGGAATTCTGTAATGTTGATACTTCTGTTGATCAATTATTAATAGAAATACTCCTTTCCCGTCCTATTGATATCTTGCAAATATATGATTATTATCCATGGGCATGTTTGTAATGTTTATTAATGGATTGTGATATCTGTGCTAACTCATTTTATATATTGTCACTATATACTTGCATCGCTTGTTTGTTGAGAACTTCTTGCAAGTGTAAAGCTTTGGGTCAAAGTGCTCAACGGTGGAATGACATCAAACGATTGGATCGAGGTAGGATTCTTCCTCGTATTGCACATTAGTTTATATAGCACATGTTGGAATTGAGTTGATTTCTGCAATCATACTTGTCTGTTGTGGTTTACCCTTGGCCATAGAGAGTTTTTCCCTTGTAACAGAAACGACGACTCCACTGGGGAGAGATCTTCCTTCTAAGGGTTGAAGTATTTTTTCTTCTTACATTACTCTTTTTCCTTTGTGTTTCTTGTCGTATCACAGTTGGACAGAGTCTGTTCACTCTGGGTCTGAGTTTCTTAGCCTTTTACCCTTGCCTAGCCTTGTTTCAAAAGATATACACCCTTTTTGCCCTGACAGCCGCATATACATGCTTGCTGTCCCACTGCAAGAGGCGTATATATACCCTTTTCTCTTGAACAATCGCGTATACCACTTCCCCTTTCTTGCTTGCTTGGTTTAGTGACTATTGAGTAGGTTTTGAGGATCAATGAGCCTTCTTAGGTCTCTGTGGTGCCTGTTGAGGTTATCTGGGATGACAAGAAACCTGTTTGGAGTTGAATTTTTGGGTGGCGTCTTTCTCTTTGTTTTCCATTTTTGATTTGTCCTTGGTAGTTGGGTTGTCTGCTTAGCTGCTTGGTATTCTGCTCGAGTGATTGCTTTTATACACAGTAGAAGTTATATATCAAGTCACTTATCAGTCCATGCATTTTCTTTTTAATACATCGAAAATACAAAAAAATAGGTGTTTTGCATTGGTTGGTATTTTTGTCTTGGAACCTTTATCATTAGCTTAGCACATTTAGTGAAAGATTGCATTTTACTATGAGAAACCTAAGTCAAGAAACTAATCAACCACTGTATAACCGATGCACAGGTGAACAGTCGTAAGTCTGGATTACCGTATGGGCAGGGTAGCAAATCCCGAAACCTTTAAAGTACCACCACTCACAAAGTTATGGATACTAGCAAGATCCCCAAATACGAATAAATCCACAGAAATATCTCTAACGCTAGGTGAGTATCCAGGGGTTATCCCTTCAACAAACTTCGTGTGACCTCGTTCTTAACTCCGGTGTGAGCGGAGCCTCCTGATATTACCAATTATACAATGGATTTCTCAACTCCCTATCTCAGACACATATGTTGATTTAATTGCCTTGGATAAGTTTACTCACAAAATCCTATTCCAAGGCACTAAATCCTAAGCTAGTTTGTGCACCCTAAATAATAAATCGTTACTAATCAATTTTAGTTTAAAGTGTAAATTTTATTGGTCGTGATTACTCAAAAAGGTATGGAAATGAAACTCATGGTGTTATGACTCTGTGTGAAAATAAAAATAGATATAATGCAAAGCCTAACTTTACTTCTGAGTTGCAGAGTTAAAATTGAAGATTGTACTGTTTCTATTTAGCATATCATTCACTGAAAAGTTAAAGTTAGGCTTTGCATTATATCTATTTTTATTTTCATGCAGAGTCATAACACCATGAGTTTCATTTCCATACCTTTTTGAGTAATCACGACCAATAAAATTTACACTTTAAACTAAAATTGATTAGTAACGATTTTATTGTTTAGGGTGCACAAACTAGCTTAGGATTTAGTGCCTTGGAATAGGATTTTGTGAGTAAACTTATCCAAGGCAATTAAATCAACATATGTGTCTGAGACAGGGAGTTGAGAAATCCATTGTATAATTGGTAATATCAGGAGGCTCTGCTCACACCGGAGTTAAGAACAAGGTCGCACGAAGTTTGTTGAAGGGATAACCCCTGGATACTCACCTAGCGTTAGAGATATTTCTGTGGATTTATTCGTATTTGGGGATCTTGCTAGTATCCATACCTTTGTGAGTGGTGGTACTTTCAAGGTTTCCGGATTTTCTACCCTGCCCATACGGTAATCCAGACTTACGACTGTTCACCTGTGCATCGGTTATACAGTGGTTGATTAGTTTCTTGACTTAGGTTTCTCATAGGTTACTTGCAGGGGTTATTCTGCTTGTATCCTGAGTTAGATAGGGGTCAGACAACACACAACCTTTATGGAAGATTACCTCTCTGGGGGGATTTGACCGACTGGTTGTTAAGCCTTCGAGGGCCCTTATAACTGATTCTGTTACCTCCAAACTTTAGTAGGGAGTCTCAGGTACCTCCTGGATGAGTCATACCTTCTTTAGCGAGGGAGGCCATTCAACCACTTTAGCCCGTTTGCATGCATATTGGCCATTTGACTTTTTGGTATGCTCTTTGATTACTAGTTGGCCTTAGGATTCTTTTTATTTGTTGAGAGTCATAAGTCATCGTGGAGTCAGACCAGCTTCCTCGTAGGTCCTGTCGGTTGTTACAATTACCACTGATTTTCGAGCTATTGCCTTCTAAAAAGTGTAGAGTTATTGGGAGTGGTACACACACATCCACTTTTCAGAATTGTGATCCCACAAGGATGAGTACTGAGTCTAGTCTTCAGAACATTGGGAGTTCATCAACTCCCAATCCCACTATAGTTAATTGCACTCCTTTGACACCTGCAACCGCTACAGTTGCAGTGCCAGAGGCCTACACCGGTACTATGGCTCGACTTGTAGTCAATGCTTCGTCTCTTGCCTCTAACCCTTTTGGGGGTTTTGGCCACTCACCGATTTACAATGTTCAGACCACCCCCATGGCTACTAGTCCATTTTCTTATGGTATGCCAAGTTTCACTTCACAGTTTTCGACTGCCATCCCAACTGCTGGCCATAACGCTAGCCTTGGACCTGGGGACACTACACCTCCTTACACTCCTTTTTTCGTTTGGTAGCTTTCATGTTCCCCAAGCAAATCCTAATGTAGGAAGTGTCCCCTTCCTTAACCCCGGGTCTAATCCTTCTACGGCTGGATGGAACAACCAAGCTGGCGGACAAGTTCCACCCTATATCCCTATCCCCTCGGTGCCGAATTTGACCAATACTTTTGGCATAATGAATCCACTTCAATCCTCTAGATTCCCACCCAGAGGAGGTTAGTATTATGTCTTGGGCACCCCCCAACCTGGATCTAATCTAGTTGGGGGTAGTTTTAACAACCCTCAGTTTGGAGCTAATCCAACCGGGGGCAATTTTCATAACCCTTATTAGAACATTCCTGCTGGAATGATGCCCAATCCATCTTTCTCGAATCCGCCCGGAGGAGGGTCTTTTAATTTCAGACAAGGTTCTGGTCCTTACCAGAATCTTGGATGGAACGCAACTCCTAATACTCAGTCTTTTGTGGGAGGATGGGGTCAAGTGTCACAACCCCGTATTCCCTTTCTGGCCACACTTAATCTGCCAGATTTGTCTAAACTAATGAATGACTCGGTGAGTCATGATCCCACATGCCTCCCTATCCCCACCAAGCTTCCGTTAGACATTCCAAAGTTTGAGGGTAAAAATGGCGAGGACCCTGGTGATCACGTCACTACTTTTCACCTCTAGTGCTCATCGAATTCTTTGAATCATGATTCTATTAGATTACGATTGTTTCAACGCACTCTTATCGGGATTGCGTCATAATGGTATATTGAGCTACCTAGGGGGACATATGGGTCTTTTCAACAATTAGTGCTAGCCTTTCTTAACCATTTTCAACTACCCGTTCGTTACGATGCTGGCCTTGAACTTTTGTCAACTTTACGCCAAGGTACTGACACTCATATTTCGGACCATATCCAGGAATGGCGTAGGCGAAAATGGTTAGTTAAGACTCCCATACACCCAACCTTTCTTTTAGAATGGTTTTTAAAGTCTTTGCACACTCCTATTTCAAAGGACGTTGCTACTTCCGGTGTCTTCAGCGAGGAAGAGGCCAGTTTTAGAGCCCAACAATTCGATTTGATCTATGCTCAGTCTGGGATGTTATACCACCTTCTTCCCGACGCACCACAGTCGACTCATGATCCTAGACAGAGTCCTGGGCCCCATGCCGATGGCATTGTGGGGTCCACCAATGTAAAGTCCGCAGACTTGAAAACAAAGTCTGCCGAAGGACCAGCTTCATCTGGATCCTCCAAACCCACCTAATCGGTGGATGTACATTCTGTGCAGTCATTGAAAAACCCAAATGGTGACCAACAACCAGATGGGAATAAACGGAAAGGTCAAAATAATCATAGAGGTGGGAAGAATAAACCCAAGGACAAGAATAATAATGGAAAATAGAACGATAATGCTGGAGAGGGCACGAAAGAAAAGCGTAAGGTTAAGTTTCCTTGTAAACTTTGTACTGATGATCACCTTACACACTTATGCCCCAAACTTGCGGAGGTTGTGAGGCTTTTAAATATTCCACCCGCTGTGCTAATGAATCCTTTTCCTCACAACCAACACTTAGCCTCGAGTTCTTCGAACGTTGGAAATGCACTTGGTGGGAGTCAAAACCCACCACCGCAAGATGGCGACTGTGTTTGTATCAATATGGTTGACGCAAAAATCGATATAGCCACTCGCTCTCAAGATTATGGATCTTCAAAATCTAGTACCAGCCTAGAAGCTCCTCCTCCATCCCTGGAGACGAATTTACAGATCGAGAAACCAGAGCCACTGCCTCGTATTCTGAAAGGAGTATTCAAGTGCTCTACCCATAACCCTAATTCTAGAGCCACCCAAAACTACTCTATTGTTGAGGATATGGGCCAAACACCTTGTGCGATGTCTACTTTGGAGGTACTCCAGATGTGTCCATCACAAAGGAATGCCTTACTCTCTACCTTAGGAGCTCTAGAACCTAGTGGCTCGAAGATCATCAAGTTTGATGTCATGGAAGTGAAGCCTCGCTTACCCTACCATGTCGATTTCCAAATCCACGTGGAGTATTCTAAGTATACCATCAAACGAGCGATCATTGATGAAGGTGCTACCACTTGCGTGATGTCCTTAGTCTGTTAAAAAGCTATTGGTACTCCAACCCTTTCAAAGTCGTCGACCATGTTGACAGCATTCAACGGTCATTGCTTCCGCCCTCATGGTATTCTCCTTGCCTTTCCGGTCCAGTTGGGTGGGAAGATGGTAGAGGTGGAAGTAGAGGTAGTTGATGCACCTCTCGATTATAACTTGTTACTAGGTTGCAATTGGACTTATGCTATGGTCGTCGTCATATTGTTTTTTTTTCACACGCTTTTTTTTCCTCATCAGGGGGATATTGTGACGATAGACCAATTATCCTTTGCATACTCTAGCCCGAACACATCTGTTGGACCATCGATCCCTGTGGTCAACAATTCTCAGCCGACAACTGAGAATATCGGTGTCGGAATGTATTCTTCCCTCATGGGTACTTTCGACTTCTCGACACTGACTCACCACATTTACGCCATGTCCAGTACGCCCGCTTCAGTAGAGAAGTCCACCCCTTTCCAGACTTCTTATTTTAGTGATCCTTGGACCCTACCTTCTTCGATTTCGTCGATTGAAGGTCAGTCGCATGCTGGCATGGCTATGCCACTATCGGTAGCAGAGATTGCATATCAAGCTATCCTTGACTCTTTTGCCGATCCTGATCTTGTTCCCTCACAGACGGTCAAGGATGATCCAGTTCTTAGGCCTATGTGGGCCACTTCGTTATCTTGTTCACATGATTTCTTGGATGAGACTTTTCCTTCGGACGAAGCCATCCTTGAAGCCATGAATTATTCCGAGAGACCTTGGGACGATATGCATCATCAATCTTATTTTCTCCCAAGTCTTGAAAGAATTGAGCAAGATGATTTTAGATCTACCCTGAGTGAGATAGTCGGTCACGCCGTAGTTCCACTTGATACACATGGCATTTATGCCGAAGGGAATATGGCGAGTATTTCTCCTACTGTCCAAATCGATATCTCTCGTACCCCTGGCAAGATCGAAAATGTAAATATAGGTGCAGATTGTTCACCAGAAGAGATTCTGATCTACACCAACCTCTTCAAAGAATTTCAAGACGTATTCACTTGGTCATATGAAGAGATGCCAGGGATCGACCCCCGTATTGTCGAACATGAGATTAGGACTTACCCGGATGCTAAACCTATTCGACAACGTCTTAGAGCTGTTAATCCTAGGAAGGCCCCCACTATTAAGGAAGAGGTAGAGAAGCTACTTAATGCCGACTTTATCTACCCGGTTCCCTTGACCGAATGGGTATCGAACCCCGTTCCCATGAATAAAAAGCAAGGAACCATTCGCGTGTGTATGGAATTTCGCGACCTGAACAAGGCCTGTCCTAAAGATAACTGCCCCACGCATTTCATTGATCAAATTCTCATTGAGTGTGCAAGAAGCGAAATATTTTCTTTTATGGATGGATTTTTCAGGCTATAACCAAATCCAGATCAAACCCGAAGACCAACATAAGACGACATTCATATGTCCTTGGGGCACATTTGCATACAGGAAAATGCCTTTCGGCCTGAAAGATGCCAGAGAAACCTTCCAACGAGCCATGACTTTCACTTTTCATGATCTCAAACATATAGCCGAAGCTTACCTCGATGATCTTGCTGCTCACTCTCGCAAGAGAGTGGATCATGCTACACACCTTCGACTAGTTTTTGAAAGATGCCACTACTATAGAATCCGACTCAATCCTCATAAATGCATATTTTGCGTTAGATCTGGCCGTCTCTTAGGATTCTTAGTCTCCGAGACAGGGATCATGGTAGATCCACTTAAGGTTGAGGCAATTCTTCAGTTGCCTCCCCCGTGCACGATTAGACATCTTCAAGGTTTACAGGGGAAAGCTAACTTTTTGTGTCGGTTTATTGTGAATTATGCCAATATCACTAAGGGTTTCATGTGCCTATTGAAGAAAGGCACCCCGTTTATTTAGGATGAGCGAGCCCAACAATCTTTTGACGCTTTAAAGAAAGCCTTGGTATCAACCTCTCTGCTGAAATCTCATGATTATAGTAGAGATTACTTGTTTTATATCGCCGCGTCTGAAGAGACCATTGGTATGGTTCTAGTTTAGGAGGATGATGAGCTTCGCGAGCACGTCATCTACTATCTCAGTCAAAATTTAGTCGGTCCTGAACGTAATTACTCGCACATTGAAAAGCTAGCTTTGGCTTCCGTCCACGCAGTCCAACGTTTACGACACTATATATTGCTTTCCAAACTACTGTGGTTGACGATGTTAATCCATTTCAATACATCCTCACTAGATGTATCATAGGCAACGGAAAATATAATAAATGGATTGTCATCTTACAAGAATTTGATCTCGACTTTGCTTCGGCCAAGTCTAAGAAATCACTAGTTTTTGCAGAGTTAATATCCAATTTCCCACGATTAGACGAAGATGTTTTTCATGTCAATTCGTTCGTAGATGAACACATTTTCCTCGTCTCATCGTCTGACCCCTGGTATGGAGATATTGTTTTATATATTAAAATCTTGAAGTTCACTCAGCATCTCTCGTGAGATGATTGATGACGTGTTATATACCAAGCCAAAAAGTATACAATCATCGGCGACACTTTCTATCGTCGAGGAATAGATAGTATATTACGTCGTTTCTTAACTCACGAGGAAGTCAAGTTAGTCCTTAATGATTGCCACAAAGGGGCTTGTGGTGGTCATCTATCTGGGCTTGCGACAACCCAAAAAATCTTGCGAGCCGGTTACTTCTGGCCCACCATCTTTAAAGATTGTATTGAAGCGGTTAAGAAGTGTCACCCCTGCCAGGTGTTCACTCGAAATATGCGCTCGCACCTAGCCCCTCTTCACCCAGTCATTACCGTCGGTCCCTTCATCAAGTGGGGAGTAGATTTCATTGATTGAAACCCAACTTCAACTAGGGGGCATCAACACATTATCGTAGCTGTCGACTACTTCACCAAGTGGGTCGAAGCCATGCCTACCATGAAATCCGATGGGAAGACTGCAACTTTTTTCGTATTCAACCAAATTATCACCCGGTTCGGTATCCTGAGTGAGATTGTCACTGATCATGGCAATCATTTTCAAAATGAAATGATGATAGAACTAGCGTCCAAGATGGGGTTTAAACATGATCACTTGTCTCCTTATTACCCCCAGGAAAATGGGCAATTAGAGGCCGTCAATAAGTCTCTCAAGACCATCTTGCAAAAAATTGTCAGTCGGGGCAATTCCAACTGGCACATCATGTTATATCCTGCACTTTGGGCATACTAAACCTCGGTTAACACTGCCACCGGTTTTTCTCCTTTTCAGTTAGTACATGGTGTGGAGTCGATACTTCCTGTTGAATGTGAAATCCATTCTCTTGAATTTACAGTTGAGCTCCTACCTGAAACTTCGGATTTAGAGCGACACCTTGTACACCTAGAGAGTCTTGACGAGCAGCGTCAGGACACCTTTACGACTATCGAGGCAAATAAGAAACATGTCAAGGTTCAGTACGATAAGTTTGTATGTCATTGGTTGTATGCTGAGGGTGACTTGGTCCTCTTATATGACCAAGCCAAAGAACCGCTAGGGGCAGGCAAGTTTAAACCCATGTGGCACGGTCCTTATATCGTGCGACGTGTTCTAGAAAAAGGAGCCCACGATTTAGAAGATTATGAAGGGAATAAATTGGCTGAGCCCATAAATGGGATCTACTTAAAAAGATATTATGTTTGAGCCCTGGGCTTGGGTGAAACCCTTTGTATACTAATGTAAATTTAGTGTATATACACCTTTTTCCCTTTTTTTGTCTTTGGCTTGCTTATTGAGTTTTCCCTTTTGTTGGCAGATGTCAACGAAGTCTTTGGTCTATGTAGGACTTGCAGATAGAGCCAGTCGTCATACACAGAACTTAGCTTCTGCCGCTTGGGTGATTTACTCGCCCGAGGGTCTGCTGGTGTCTTCAGGTGGCGTATGCCTAGGGGCCATCCACGAATAATGTGGCCGAATACAACGCCGTCATAGAATTATTGCGCGATTCTATCTCACATGGTATTCGCTCTATAAAGGTGCACCTGGATTCTCAGTTAGTCGTATGTCAGTTGAACGGTCGTTACCGTGTGCGTGATCCGACATTACTCCGTCGATTCCTACGGGTACATCTTTTAGAACGAAAAATTGGTTTTATTACATACTTTCACATTTCTAGAAGTTCTAATCATGCATCTGATGCCTATGCTAATTATGTTTTGAATTGGCATTTGTCACATTAATAAAGCAAAGAAAGCCATTAAATCAATGTACACATTGTAAGATATAAGTATACCCGAAGATCCCTCTTTATATATTTCCAAAAAATATGGTGTTTTATATTACAAAATTGGGGCTAAAACCCTCAAAAATACATATACAACCGATATACATATCCCATGACATCTACGCCTGTGGTGCCGGATGAGTCTCGTGATAGAAAACCACTGCGTTGGCAAGACGTCGAAAGAGTCATACCCATGCTCTAGGTACACCGACAACCTGACTCTGCATGGCTTTAGGTAGATCCTCCACATGAACCATATGATTCCTCTGTGTCAAAAACGACAGGTTGCCCTGCACGTTCTGAAGGACTCTCTCTGCCTCTCCTCCCACTGCCTCATCTCCCTGGTGCCTTTGCCTATGTCATAGGAATCCCTTTGGTCATTGCGAACCCACGTTTGCAACCACACAAGTATCAAGTTAATATTTAAAAACACCATTGAAAAAATATTTTGGTTCTTTTAAATACAAAAATAGAAAAAATGAAATCTATAAAAAATATTGTTTGCCTATGGCGCCATAGGCGGCTTCTGGTGGAAGCGACATATTAGGATCACCTCTGAAATCAATTCCCGCATAGGGATAGTCATCCAGAGCTATGATTTGTCTCCTCCACTAGAAGAAAAAATCATCGTTGTAGGGTGTCGCCACCCTACCTCCCCCTTGCCATCTCATGACCTCGATCCATCGCGCCATAGCTGGATCATGTGGTCCTTTAGGAATGATCTCCACTCTAGGTCCCAGGCTTGGGATCCGCTCAAAAAATAAGCTACAAAGGATAGAGGAAAACTTGAAGTTTCGCTTTGCCCCCTTCTTGCACTTTGTCAGCTGACCTTTCATATTGGTCAGTAGTGAGGTACACCAATCGTACACGGTAGGTCTTGCACACTCCAGTGCGTAAAACATAAGCGGTCTCGATGCTTGATGCAGCGAGGCCGACCCTATGATCCTGGTAAGCACAAGCACACTAATATTTAGGATGAGGTTACCTATAGCCTAGATATGGATTTGACTTCCCACCATGGGAGTCCCTGCAACAGAGTGGGCCTCGATGTATTCTTCGACCTTCATCCCACTCTTGGCCCCGCGCGACTTGAGGTCCACGACCTCTCCTCAGTGTGAAAGTCCTGTCAAGAAGTAGATGTCCTCTACTTTGATCCTTAATGGTTGTCCATCAAGGAGAAATCTCTCGCTATCTGGATCCCAATAACCCACCAACATTTCCAATAACCTCACTTGGGCCCTCATTCCTTTGAAGCCGAAAACTTGTATAGACCACATCTTTTTAATGCCGCTTGAGCCATCAGATCTCGATCCACTGTTGCATCTACCTCCGCATGCTCTCTCTCCCTCCACTCCAACACCATCTTGCAAAAACCAAATCAATTTTGAGTTAGAAGCTTATTTTTTAACATTTTGCGCAAGAATACGCAGGTTATCCAAGAACAGTCGTGGGTAGGGCCTGATATACACTCCCTGTAGTTCACACAGGGGCGTATATCTTGTCGTATACGCGATATATTATTAGAAACCCGCGTAAACCGAAAAACTCAATTTGCGCCCTTAAAAACTAAAAAAATGGAGCCTAATTCAAAATTTTAAACCATTGAATTTGAAGAGGATGGGATGAAGAGTTACTTGGTCCATACGGTTTGCGATTCCGTTGCTTATTTCTCCCGCGATTGCCGTTTGATTTCTGGAGGTATGTTACTCCAAATTGCACTATTTTGGGTGAAAATGAAAATGACATAGTAAATTTTCATTTTATTACTATTTATAAAACATTTTTACTCATTTGATATAGTTTTATGCTATTATTTTGTCTAATGGACTAATTCAAAAATGGTTTTAAGCCGGTTTTTGTAGTTTTGACTCAATTTTCTTACAGATTTCAACGTCATGGTTGGTCGTTCGTCTCCTCAAGTAGGTATATTCATAACCTAGCATATAGGATAGGTATTCACTACATCATGTAGTTTTGAATTATCCTTCAATTACCACTTTTTACGCCTTAGGTACGAACCCATTTATTGCGATGCATTAACCTCCATCTGCTATCATAGCATCATTAATAAATGGTAGAGACTTACCAAACATGGGTACCCTAGTTAGAACCTCTTTGTCATTTGGTGCCCATGCTGAGATTTTTCCTTAGGACCGGGAGTCCATTAGAATTCGATACATGACTTTACAATGAGCCTCATTTCTCATTCATGCACACGCGACCTTATTACGCGCGGACTCCCAAAAATGAGTCTTAGTTAAGCTCTTTTCCGACTCATTATTAAAAATTGAAAAGATCGCCGAGTGATTTGTCCCTTTCACACTCGTTAAAATTGGATTTGAAATATCACGAGTCTTAGTTAAGCTCTTTTCTGACTCGCTATAAAAAATGGAAAAGATTGTCGAGTGAACTTGTCTTTTTCACACTCGTAAATTGGATTTGAAAAGATGTCTATTTGGCACAAGTTTACCCCTTTTTCACACCAAGTAGACTAAAAGATATAAAAAAGGACATTTTTTGGCGTTAAATTGTGATTGCATCTCATGCCCTTGCTTGTAGTATTGAGCCTTTAGCCAGTTCTTGCTTTGCGTTATAAACCATGGACCAAGCGATTTGCATCCTCAACCAAGCAGAGCCTTGTTTATATCCTTCGCAATTTGACACCCTATACCCTGGAGGGAACATCACCCTGAGTGTCCATATCCTGCATGCATTTCCTTGCATTGAGCATAGGTACGTTCCATTGCTGGAACTAGTTTTGCTTACTTGTGACACTCGTTCCCTCCTCTGTATCATAGCATTCACTTGTTATGAAAAAACAAAAAATGACGGGCGTGAACGGAGTACTATATTGTAATTGGCAGCAATCGTGTCACCTTTGAATAGAGCACAAAGTTATTGAGTCCTTGCGTCATCATAATTTTGGGTTTAGCATGGCCTTAGGAAGCTGATCTCGTTACAAAATTTTCTCTACCGACTGATTAATCTTCCAGTCACTATAGAGAACATTATGGATGCCTCCTCCATCTAGTTGTCACATCATTAAGTCTATGCTGCCAGACTCCACCGTATGTCTCATGCTCTTGTTCAAAGGAAGTCTATCAACCTGTGTCGACCACTCCTCATAAATCTTGACTTTGCATGTCGGCCATACCCTCAGTTTGTCTCATAATCACATAATACTTTGGTCTTATGATGCACCCTAGCCCTACTTTCATCATTGGTAGGTCACCTTGAACCCAACAATCGACATTTCATCATGGGTCGTTGACTGGGTGGTTTCCCTTGTGTTCGATGGGAAGACATCTATTCACACTTTGGGATTTGTGTAGTGTCTTGGATGCCATTAGCCTTATTAGTGGTTTCCTCACCTTTTTCAACAATTTTCATCATTGGCTTCTATTCAGAGGGTCTTTTTCATGTACCACTTGCATTTGGCACATGCGAAAGATGCGCAGGGTTGTTGTTTCGTGAACATGTTCTTCGTCCGATCTCCACCAAATCATAAATCTCCTGCTTTATTCCTCGTGCTGACTGATGAGAGATGCCTTAATGCTCTCCTTTCAGCGGGTCTCTTTCCATCGAATTCAGCTAATGTATTATGAACACGAGACCTAGAGTTTTATGAGTACCTTGAGGCTTGCAGTCATTAGTGGCAGGTTCTCTTGCCATTGACAGATGGGAATACATCAATGTATCCTGATCAATGGATATCTCAAGTGTTCGATACCAGCTCCTTTATTCACATTTGTAGAGATGTACTTGGTGCCTTGATACCTACTTTCATCATTGGTAGGTTGTCTCACGTTTGTTAATGATATACCTCAATGACCGGTAATCAAACGATGTCTCATCGTGTTCGACCTCGACTCATTTATTCACATGATGTAGACTTGCACCATTGGCAAATTGTATTGAAGACTTGAAGACATCACTCTGTGGACGCATCTTTCTGAATCTGTTGCTTCCATTTCATTGGACCAGTACCTATTTGACTTCAACGATCATGGGAGATTAGATTGTACTCCATGGTATACAAATATCTTTAGATTGATTTTGAGAATGGTTTCACCGGGCCTTGTTCGTGACCATGACAACTATTGACATTTATACTTGCCTACTCATGGCCATGAACACTTGTTGGTATATTTTCCACATGAATCTGCATTGTATTCTTGGTAGCCATGTATGCAAAGTCAATACATAATGTAATAAGCAATTGATTTCGTCAAGCTGGTTCTCTACCACTCCACTTTTGAGTTATTTATAATGTATTTCGGCCATCACAAATACTCCTCTTATCTCACACATTAGGGGGCATCTGTTATAGCAAGATTTGCCTCACCATTTCTATCTTGCACAGAGGGCCTTTTTCCATTTCCCTATGCAGACTTATCAACCCCTTTTTGATAAATCCAGAGCCAAAAATATATATTTTTCCAC
>ML802393.1:127034-143910 GCA_009831015.1 Picea engelmannii
ACAATATATAGAAATGATATACGAAATAGCAATAGAAAAGCACTTTGATTTAGAAAGCAATGTTCACAGGCCTCTTCGAGGGGGCAACCTCCAGTCGAGAAGCGCTCTCTTACAATAATCTCCAAGCTAGGGTTTTCATACCCTCGACCCTTATTTATACTAAATGTGTCTATTAAGAGAAGCATCTAGAGGAAGATCCTTCTAGAAGAGGAAGCTTCTATTAGGTCTTCTTACATCCGCCTTGTTCTATTTTATTGAAAGGTCTTATTAATATTGACCTTTATTATATCCGAATACATTGATCTACCTATGTGCGGGTTAGGACCTTAACAACATGCTTCAGGGTGCAATAAATGAAATCAAATGACATATATCAATCCCAATCATAAAGAAATTCAATGAAATCAAAAGTAAATCTCAGACACCTTAATCTTGCATTCACCAATCTATAGCAAGATTAACAAGGGCTCGACATACTATGTTGAAAAGTCTGATCTATGCATAAATATGTTTTCGTATGAGATCTCATTTAATCAATGAATACGTTAAGGCTTCAATGTATGAAGGAACCAAAATTCTTAAAACCTATAAACAATAATTAGTTCATTAGCTTGGGGTTTTATTAATGGGTTGTAGTGCAATCTTTCACTTGATATCTAAGTGTCATGCACTTTGAGAGATCATTAAATTGTCAAACTAATGTGTTCTAATTAATTTAACTTATCTTTAAGAGACATGAAAATGAAAGGGTAAAATACCCTTCAAAATAATATATGAATCAGTTGACAAAAACACAAGTTGAAATCTTTGCAGGATGCCACTGACCTAATCGTGAAATTATTAGCTTGGAAAGGTAAATAACGAAATCTGTAAACTAACTCACACATACAAACTAAAGAATGCAAATTCATATGTCAAGTGTAACAAGTCTTTGTTGGTGATACAACGCGTTTGCATCCAAATTACTCATCTTTGCGCAACTATGACTCAAATAGATCTTGTTATCTTATCCATGAGTATATCTAAATAAAATAAAATCATTAAAGATCAAACTAACACTTGTTATCAGTCTCTTGGGTCAGATATCATAGATGGATTGAAGTACAATCTTTAATTAAGTGTTCATGTACTTTTGAACGATGATTGATACGGTCCTCCAAATAGATTCTAATAATTGTGTTGACAATTATAAGAGTGTTGGTTAGCAAGTAAAATAAAAATGTTTAGTGCACACTTGTTCCTTGCACTGGTAATCGAAGTATAAACATGAGTGAGTAAAGGCAAGGCAAAGGGAAATTGCATGAATAATTGAAAGGAAATGAGAGCATAATTGTAAAATTAATTTTATGGAAACAATTAGAACTACAAATAGAAATATCTGCATCTAACTACTCAAACTAATCCACAGAACTAAAATTAAAAGTATATATACAGTAATAAAAATAGACAGGGTATACCAGAGAGAGGGGGGCTACCTCCTCCAGCATACTCCGCAAGAGGATTATAGCGGTTGGTTGAAAATATACAACATATATGTCTTTATTAAATCATCATAATAAAGAATTACAAATATGAGTCGAGTGCCTCATGCATCATGTGATTATAACCAAGAATGATAATCATACAATAAATCCACACCCCCTTCAATAATGTTGTCTCTCAAATTTATAATTACAACATTCAGATCATCAAAGGAAATTGTTACAACCAATGATTCACTCACTCAACAAGAAAATCACATTGTTTGAATTATGTTGAGTTTGGACAAAAATAATTGTGTTCTATTGGTGAAATGAAAAAGAAAAAAGCTTGGTTTAGACATGGATCCTCCCATATGGAGCATAGAACCCATAACTTGAACTGTAATCCATGACAACCAATAAATAATTTGAAAACGAGCCACAACATAAATCTAGGCAAACCCAAATTAGATATTTTCCCATATCTCACAAATCCTTGATCTTATGAATAATATATCTACATAAGACCCGAATTAGGCCTTTCTGAATATAACTCATGTTCCATAATTTAGAGATTCATCCTCGTTATCTCGGAAATTGCACTGGAAATTAGCGGTTGCAAATTTTGCACATTTTTTACTAAAAACCCTTGACCGTGCTTGGAGACCACCATGTGTGACCTAGGCATGAACCAATAGTTCACAATCCATGTTGTCACTTAGTCCTCCAAAACCCATGTGATCAATCTCAATGTGGGCACATACACATATTTGAATCTTGGAACTCAGGTATTGGAATAGTTGTGGTAGGAGAACAACACTAACATTCTTTCATTGGTAAAACTTTGCTTAAAAACCTCTATTATTTCATTAAGAACTTAGGAAACATTAGTAAATACGCAACTATACTTAAAAAATGCTTGTTGAGAAGTTAAGGGCTTAAAAGGATGAGATTCGTGATATTATGGCTAAGTTTTAGGTATAAAAAAAGAGTATAAGTGGAAAAGAAGTGTTTGGATGATGACAAAATAGGGGTTCAACAATGCTATTGAAGATGATAATCCTACAAATCTTTCCATAGCGGTTCAAATAAATGGACATTTGTATATTCGTCCCTTTATACAAGATGTGGAAACTCAAATAGTTGCAAAACCCACCATACCCACTATCCAAATGGTAGGTACACAAACAGTTTCCGTAGACATCAATGACTCTCTTCAAGTGTTAAGATTAAAAGTAGAGGTTTCCAAATGGAAATCTATAGCTTCAAATCATGGTAGAGGAGTAGTTCCTTTAGTAGGACATAAACATCTCATCCACAACCTAAGGAAGAAATGGGATGAATTTGTTTCCATAGATAGAGTAAAGTGAGAAAATATAAAAGAAGACAGAAACAAAACCTTAGAAATTAGTAAAAGTGAAGGGATTGAAGGAAGAGAAACAACATATGAGTACTCTTAATCAATTTGTTCTTAGTTGCAAATGGCCCTCTCCTGATCATGTTGTCTTATTATAAGAATGATATTTATTGTTTCAACTTAGACCCATAATAGAAGACACACCCCATGATCTTAGGTCTGTGAAGTTGTTTTTGGAAGAATTCATTAGTAGTAATGATGAGGAAACAAATATATTGTGTGAGACATATCAGAATGAGATCCTCATATTTCATGGTAACAAACAGAACCCAAATCCATTCGTTGTTGGAGTTCAACTAAGGTCCTTTAACTCTTTCATTACACTGAAAGGCGTACACCTATTGACAATGGGCACATTTAATAGGTTTTTAGTTCTTAATACGTTTTCTATGGACGAGATTAAATATGCCTAGAATATTCTTAGTCGCCACAATAAATAAATGGCTCTAATTTCATCCATTAACTTCCTAGCTGTTATAAAGACATCCGTTTATATGTTTACTTTTTTACATTTACCCAATCGTGTTTAAAAATTACTGTGTTCACTAACTTATTGCCACATGTACCTGATTAAAAGATATTAAAGTATTCTCACAGAGTTTCTGCTGACTAATGTTTGGTGGCCATGTTTCTGTGCTGGCATTACCAGCGATTGCCAATCGTGGTCGCGTTTAACAACCGTAAGCCACCTCTTTCGGTGTTCACCAGCTGCGAGTTAGCGGCTGTGCTAGTTTATCATCAATTGCAATGAAATCAAGCTCATAATACCATTGAACATAATCTATAGAACTACAATTTGTGTATATGTGGAGAGTACCCTAATCCTCAGATCATAATTGGGGTACATCATGAGTTTATTAAGTCACCTGAACATGTATCTATAATCATTGCAACTCAACAAGATACAATCTCTTGTTGTGTCAAATGAATTATCCCAATAAGAATGGATGCTCTATTATATTGTAAGCGCAGATGGGATATCTCCAATGTAGATATCAAAAGGAGAGATCCTTTTAGTTATCCATTTTTTTGTGAAACAATAAGAAGGCGTTGATAAATGTATTGATTGTTTAAGCAGATATGGTCCAATATGGATTGGCCTAAAATTCCATTTTCCTCTAGTTTGGATCCTTGCACAAAAATATCAATTATTCTATGAATTGGAGCCACAGGATGAGGCCAAATTTTGGCAAGTCGTTGAATAGAATATTGGATATTATACAGAAAGTGAGAAGGGATATAATGCCTACAGTCTCAACAACCTCCATCAAAAATATTTATATTCTAATTTTTATTAAGAATAATCACAAAGGTTGCATGAGGGCATGTGACAATCTCAATTAGGGGGACATAATGGGACTCTATATTTCCATGATTATATCACTTTTTCCCTTCTATTGCTTCCTTTCATCATTCCTTTTTCACCTTATATAACCATAACCATAATCATCTTGGCACTAAAATCACTCAAGTACACGTTGCTTTGTCCAATTGGAATTTTAATGAATTTTGTAGTAAATTTGGTAGAAATGGTTTTCTTTGTGTCTAACATGCAAATGAAGTTGCTACAAATCAGGATCATATCATAGAAGTCAAAGAAATGGTATGTTGTAGAAGAAATATATTGCTACAAATCCATGAATATTATCATTGTATATGGATCCATGAATGAAAGTTGTTGCATAATCGGTGCTACGAATCCAAGTCATCAAGTATGCCACTTGTCACTTACTACGAGAGTCCCCAAAGATCGTGTTGTTGTTACCCATTGCTACAGAACCACATATTATTAATGGAATATTCTATGTGATTTGAACATTTCACTATAGGGTTGTGATGATGAACATATGACTGATTTTAGCTGCATCTATAGAGCATATTCAAGCAAATTTAAGTTTTCTATATTCCAACAATTAATTTAGTTGCATAGTTAGTTAAAGATGCCATGTTTTAATTATTATTGTAATTTCTTTAAAAGATGCTCTATTTTATTTAGTGGCTTGTTGATTCATAAAATCATCAACAATATCATAGCTTACAAATAGTTGCAAGGCACAATATAAAATTTTATTTTATATGATATTAAATATATAACTATAGGTCTAACCCCCTAGGGAGAAAGAAAGGATGTTTATTTTCAAATATTCCCTAGGATTGAAAATTATCAATATACTAAAATGGTTTCATTTACATTATACAGTGTGTTGGAATACTGAGAGGGGGGGTGAATCAATATTGGTGCTTTTAGTACTTGTTAACCACAATATGTATTGTTTAACTTTATAAGCAGTTCATTAATAACATTCAAAACATCATGAGTAGTATAAATGAATAGTGAACAATAATAAACCACACAAGTACACATTACACCGGTATTTTACGTGGAAACCCAATGTGGGATAAAACCATCAAATTATTTTCTTATATGTTAGAAGAAATACAATCATAGGAAGAACCGACTTCTGTGTTTTCTAGATACAACTGGAAGGAGGCTCCAACCCCCTAGTTTCTCAGGATACACCCTGAATGAAGCTACAACTTCCTTAATTTTCTAGCACCAATTGGAATGAGGCTACAACCCCCTTTCCTTGCCCCGTCCTACCACCCTGAAATATAAGTGAAACAATCATTACTACTACCATTGTCACTTTGTCAATGTCAATCTGTCCCTGTGATACATGTCATTGTGAAATGTGTTACTCAAAATATGTCACTGAATATTTTTTCATTGAATACCTGTCACTGAATATTTTTTCATTGAATACATGTCATTGAAAACCTCATCAACCAATCAAACCTGATAGGATATATCTCATACCCACTATCACAAGTGTCTAGCTCAAACAATGTATCTAGAATCACAAGTATGTCTCTCTAATTATGTGCCATACATTTACCAACATCCATAAACCAAATTTAGTGAACTATTACATCAACCATGTATCAAACCCTCGCTGTTATGCATCCTCAACCTGTACCAATATCTTCAGCAACACACCTCAACCAAAATGCCTCAAACATGTACTAAATAACACAATATATGCCTCAAGAAAATACCCAATGATGTGTGCCAAGTACAAACAACAAGTGCACCAGTAACGTGCCTCCGTAGATCTACCTCACATAGCATGTACCATACAACCAATAGTCCCTCAATATAAAATGTTCATTCTCCCATGACCATACCTCAAGCAATCATCAAAATCCAACTTCAAACAAGCATATAACATACATTTTACTTATGTAGATAACTATGTTGTACATGAACATTGTCAACCTTTCCTGTAGCTTTTCCTCAACTCATGCAGCCTGATGCAACTTTGATCCTTCAGATCTAGCTTGTCCTCATGGGATGAAGTTGGATGTCTCATGGTTCCTCACGCGACAGGCTATAGACAACCCACAGAGATGCCTCGCGGGACATTTACTGACTGACCTACGGGGATGACCCTAATTAGGGTTTCTTCAGTTTTTCCCTGATCTTGATTTATGAGTGAAACGAAATGAAAACACATATATATAATATTAACACATAGATACAATGAATAATAACAAGGATACAACAAAACTTGACTTCTATTAAATAAGATATATGTTGAAACTCTAAAAATGTAGACTTAAACAAGCTTGCTAGAATGGTGGCAGCTTATCTCTGAGAAGAGATGTGACGACTATGCTCATTCGTAAGAAGATCAGTACAATGAGGCTCCAAAGGAATTTTTACATCAAACATGAATTCCAAAACCCTAGACATCCAAAAACCTAACCCTAGGAGATGAAGCTCCATAAGTCATGTGGGCCTCGTTGGGGTAAGTTGGTACATCAACTTCCCATGCTAGTAATTTTTGCATACGATCTCCATTTTAGGCAAACGATAGCCCGTTGGAAAGGTCTATCCGAGGACTACACGTTATCCCATCACACTCTAAATTTTCATATATTGTGAATGTGGTGGGCCCAAAAAATGTTGTTTAGTTCCTCAAAATGGCCCCGAAAGTTTATGATGCAAAAAGCTAGAAAAAAGTATCAAGATAAAAAATGTAATTTCCAAGATGAAAGTTTGTGTGCCAGCTAGAAGAGGTGGGTGGACATCGATATCCACCTGGATCAATCCTCCCTCCTTAGGAAGAAATAGTCTCCATTGCATTGAGTTCCCCCATCAGATGAGGAAACTTTTGTTGAATTTGGCCCCAGGTGAGCCACTTCTCTTGGTGCAAGAGTTTCCCTGCTTTGAAAACCTAATAAAGATAAATATTTTGTTGGTGAATTCCCTTGACTTCTGTGTCCATGATATTATTAGTGGATGCTTGTTCCATGAAGTTAGGGTTGATCTTTGTCGATGTCAACTTTTATGTTATCTCTAAGGTGTCCAATAAGGGTGGAAAGTATGGTCGAAGGAGATCCACATTAAACATTGGGTGCAAGACAAGGAAGGGGGGAATGTTGAGCTCAAAAGAATTATTGCCCACAACCTTGGTGATGGTGTAAGGTCCATAGTGGAGTGGATGAATATTTCAATGGGGTCTTGTAAGGAGTTCTTTCTGCAAGTGCAACCAAACTTTATCTCCCACCTGAAACTTGTGTGGCACCTATTGGGCCTCAAAAATATCCTATTTTCATCCACCTTTCCCTTCATTATTCATTACATTTCATCGTCCCATTAACCTTCCATCATACCATTTTCATAAAAATATGTGGGTTTCTCCTTATTATTTTCCATTGTATTCATTTCAGTATTATAAGTGGATTTATGATTAAATCTTAGAAAAATGACATATTTTCATTATATATCAAGGTTAGATGAGTTTGATGATGTGTGCATGCATATGTGAAGATTTCGACAAAGTCAAATATTACCACCTAGCCTCAAATTCGAATTTCATCTTCAAGCTTTGAAGATTTGAAGAATATTTGGGACAATCATTCAAGCATATTCAAAGGAGAAGATCATGGAGATTTTGATAGGATATCTTATCCAAGATATGAGTGGAGGATTTGAAGGAATAAGTTGAGAAAATAGTGGATCTATAATTATGACACTCTTCAAGACTTTCATGTATTAAAGAGAGTGTTCTCTCTTCATGAAGGGGGAGACATCATGTAATGGATAATTTGGGAAGTTGGAGTTAGAGATGAGAGATTAGACTTAGATCAACTTGAAGTTTTAGAAGGGGATTCTTAGCTTTGTTATTCTTTCATGCTTTGTTAGTTGACTCTTCTAATATAATTTGAGATTGATATATTGTGTGAGCTCACATATGTAATTTGTCATTCAACTCTTCACATGTTGTATTTTGTTTCCCTTATGCAATTTATTTCTTTCCTAGTTAGTCTTTCGATGCTTTCCTAGATTAATTTCATTTCAACAATTTAGATTAGATTACTTCTACTTCAGTCCTGCATATATAGTGTGTGTGCTTCGTAAGCCTATGAACCTCGGATTGAAAAATTAAATAGTTGGGCAAGTACTACAATGGAATTAAACGACAATATTTCCGCCTAACATTTTGGCATCGTTGTTGGGGAAGCATGATGGATTGATGTTTAGTTTGAATTTTCATGCAAGTGTGATTAGTCATGCTCCTAAATCTGAGGTGACATATGGGTAAGAGCATGTAGGCTGTGTTTCAATTCCTACAATTTACACAAATTTCATTTTTCGCAAGTGTGAATTTCAATTGTAGCAAGTGTGTTTCCCACAACTATGGAGAGTATGTGTTTCAGCAAGTATGATTTTCAATTTTTTTTTTTTTTTTTTTTTGATTTGGGTGCTGTAAGAACCCCTTTTTCAATATGTTTTAACAATGAGTGTCAGCTTGGAACTACTCACTCAGATCCTGGTGAAAGTGAGGATCTCCTCTTCTCAGGAAGAGGAGATCTTGACAGCAATTAAAGATTCAAATACTCCTTCAGAAACACACAAAGATTCAACATTTGAAGAACCCTACATATTTGATGACGAACAATCATTTGAGCAAGAGATTGAGGAAGATGAAGAGGAGTTACAACAAGATCTGAGTGAGGAAAAACGCGCCTATGAAAGCATTATCGAGCAATGGTTCTAGGTAAGCACTCGATTAGATAAATTTTATTTCTTAGTTAGTTTGTCGTTACAACAACAAACTTCGTTTATTCATGTAAATTTCTATCTTTCATTTGAAAAATTGCACATGAATATATTTTTGTTACTGTTGTGTGCTTGGCTCCACTGGAAGTTTGACTACACGTAACTAATCTTTAAGTTTCAATTAGCATAGAGTAGGTAGGATAACGAATAAAACCACGTTTTTCCTCTATTTTTTTTTAAAATAAGCATTCTCTCCTCTGTGCTTCATGCGATCACGGGGATCAGAAAATAGGATGCCTAAATTGATTTCAAGAATAAATGTTTTTTTCGTCCATCCTTTGACCTGCAAATAAACACAATAATTTTTTTTTTAGATAAATAAAACAAAACCAAATTTTACATGTTGTTACAACATGCTGATACAACGAAAATTTTACATGTTGATACATCGAATTTTTTTTTTGCTGTCACAGCATGCTGATACAACGAATTTTTTTACATGCTGTAATAGTGATTGAATAAATTTGCAGACAATAAAACAACAGTGACCTCTATGATTATTGCTCCATACAAAAACTTTGGCTGAACTTTTGTATGTTGGCTTGCGATGGATTGAACCATGTCTTCTCGGTCTGAGTTATTTCTGGTTTGAGCCACCTTCCTTTCACCTTGATCTAGAATACAATCTGCAACAATAAAACAACATGATAATTTAGATTGAAGTTTTCACATCTGCAGGTTTAAAGTGCATTGTCTGGCTCTGGCCAAGAAGAAAAAAATAAAATAAATTATGATAAAGCTGAACTATGATTGGGATTGATTGAATTGCGCTTCTTGTCTTGCATGCTAAACCTGCAAATGATAGATCTGAAATCAAAATGTCTATATGCAATACAATCAGTTTATCTATAATGAATTCTTCAGAACTATGAAAATGCTCTTTGAAATGTTTTGTTATTGCATACTAGAAATCTCATCATTCCCATAAAGAAGAAAAGTCATTTTTTTTTAAAGTTTGAATCTATTTTTTTCTACAGTGGCGTGAAAGCTTCTGCAAAGTCGTGTGGCACTATTCATTATGCGTGGCCGACATGATGAAAAATTTAAATTTTTCTTTAGAATTTGGTAGGTTTTGCATATTGGAAGTGCGTGCTCAAATTGGATATCAGATCTACGACAATTGAATTAAATTTCTTAATGGAATACGTGTAAAGTACGTGTGAGACAATTTCATCAATACCTCTGATTTTGGGCCAAGATGTCAGTGGTGAAGTTGCAGCCATTGGAAGTTCAATTAAGCAGTTACATCTTCGAAGGGATTGACCGAAGAATAGGAACCAAATCATGATCGTGATTGCGATTATCCATATTTAATTCACAATCAGTCCATATCCTGAAGCAATCGGCCATTTCACCGTTAAATAATTAAAAATCGACGCCATTAATGAATAAAGATTGGATGTGGTCACTCCAGATTTATTTGTGGAATTAATAATGCTTACGATCAATAATTTCTTATTGACTCCCAAGCAAAATGAAGAAGACGCATCTGGAATCATATGCCCATGATTTCATTGATTGTTGTTTTTTTTTAACGCGATACACTTGGATCCGATAAAGACGACGATGATCTTGACTAAAAATATTATGTATGGTTGTTGTGATTCTCTCCTTGATTGTTTCGATTGCTGCAAATCCTCTCCTTCAAACTTATTTTTTTTCACGATCTTCATTTTTGTGTGGCTCTATACTTCCAGTTCTAGGGTGTTAACGATCAAAACCGGAAGCTAATGCACACCGGTGAAATCCATTGACAATGGAGAGCTCTTTGACATGATCATTGCCAGAGGACATTACAACAAGCGTGCTGTGGCTGCTGTTACACACATTATTGTTGAAGTTTTCTAGATGTGTCACAAAAACGGGGTGAGCAATTTTCTGAAATAGTTGGTAGTCCGTATTACATGGCACCAGAAGTCCTGAAGCGGAACTATGGGCCAGAGGTTGACGTGTGGAGTGCATGGGTCATTATTTACATTTTATTATGTGGAGTGCCACCATTCTAGGCTGAAATGGAGCAGGGGGTTTCTCAGGCCATTCTTCGGGGTCAGAGATATTTCCAAAGAGATCCATGGCCAAAAGTTTCTGAGCATGCCAAAAGTCTTGTCCGACAGATGCTTGAGACTGACCCTAAGATTCGATTAACTTCTCAATGAGTGCTTGATCATACTTGGTTACAAAATGCCAAAAAGGCATCAAATATTCCTCTCGGTGATGTTGTCAGATCAAGACTCAAACAATTCTCGATGATTAATAGGTTCAAAAAGAAAGCTTTAAGGGTAATTGCGGAACATTTGTCGGTTGAAGAAGCAGAGAGTATGAAAGAGATGTTTAAGAAGCTGGACATGAATAACCATGGTACAACATCCTTTGAGGAACTCAAAGCTGACATTTGGATGATTGCTAATTTGGACATGGATGTAGCAATAGTTTATGCTAGCCAAGAACTCAAAAAGTTTGTAGATCATACATGTATTCCGGTGGTCAGTACTTTAATGGGCTTGGGATATTTTTCATCTTCTCATGCTTGGAGATATTGGGCATGCATGGGATTGTTTATGCAGTGGATAAAGCTGATCTGTTGCTTGCTTTTGGTGTTTGTTGTTGTAGGAAAATCTCCCTGCAGACAGGTAGATCACCTCTAAGGCTTGACCTTAACCCTAGACAGAAAAATGCTTAACATGGACACTGACTTCCTTTCAAATCTATCTAAACTAATACATGATAAGGAAGGATGACATAAGTACCTCTTAACCGACATTTGTCCCTGCACACTCCGAGTCGCGCTCCAATCCTTTGCTCCTCGCTGAGCTCTGTGGACAAAACAAGATACAACCACTTCCTACTCTACTGACATTAGCTTGAAAACAGATCTATCAATAAATGACAAGTTCATGTAACATCAGACACAAACTAGAAAGAAACAGGCCAAGCGTGTCATATTAATGAGAATAATGACAGCAGCACTTACAATCGTAGATGCGAATGTGACAGCTTCGTCAAGTCCCCTTCGTCCAACCCTTGCCTGAAAGATCCACAACCTGGATAACAATAGCTTCACTGATCACTTTCCTTTGGCTAACTGTAAGTTTCCTCCAAGATCATAAGTTTCATATGTTCAATTCTCCCCCTTTCCACCATCATAGAGCCTGTTTATATAGGTTAAGAGGAACTTAACCTCTTGATTTATCTTTAGAACAAGTTGGGAACCTTCTCCTTAGATCAGGGATCTCTTGATGAAACCAAGAATTCGAGCACAACTGCCTTCTAATCTCGAAATATCCTTTCCTCATTCTCCTCAACGGGCTAACAACTGACCCAAAATAGGGAGCGCTCCCTCAGAAGGGGACTCAGAGCGTTGTAGCGCTCCCTGGTAAGCCTTGGGGAAGCGCCAGCGCTCTCAAGATGGGCAGAGCTCCTCCAAAAGGGGCTGGGGAGCGTTATAACGCTCCCTGAAGCATTATAGGGGAGCGCCAGCGCTTCTGCAGCTGAAGTAGGGGAGCGTTCCCCCTCCAAACCTTTGTTTCAGGGTTTCTTTCAGGTGTCAAGAGTTATTTTACTCCAGTAAACCAGTTCTCTTCCTTCAAATCAGTCATGTGAGATGTTATAAGTGCCCCCTTAATGTCGTTATCATGGCATTATGTCTGAACATCGTTTGTGACACTAGTGACCAACTTGCGACACTTGCGAAAGTTGTAAGGAATGATGCGACACTTACGACGATTGATAGGGACAATGCGACACTTATCCAGTTGAGCAATTTTGATGTGTAACAGAATGCCCCCCAAAGTATGAAGTTAGAAGATGCAAACTGATGACTGAAATACTTTGTAGACGTTCAAGCAAGGGTATAGACTCGGAGAACCTGACGGAAGCTGCACACAAACATCCAACAAATATCATGACATATTTCAAAACCAAAGGCAGGCATACCTATGCTTGGATGATCAAGATTTGTAAGGTATGGCCGCTATAATATACACTACGGATCCATAATTGTATTGATGAAAGGGTATAGCCACCGAAAATACACTGTGGATCTATACTTTGATGACTCAGACTGATCGTAGACATGAAGAATACACAGTGGATCTACGAGATGATAAGACATAACCACGACCAATACAAAGTGGATCTATGTAACAAGGTATGTGTTCTTTGTCTAGAACTCCTTCGCAACCTGGGCGAAACATATATCAAAGTGAATTACTCAACCCAGGGTCTTCTTACCAATCCCCGTGCGATACAATTCTAACCATGTGAATAGATGTTTTGGTGTCGAACATGGCAGAAACCACTTGATTACCGGTCAATGAGGTAAACCGTTAACAAGTGCGGGGGAGATCACCATTAATGTCAATGATTCCCAAGGTATCTTAGTACATTCCACCGAATGTGAATAGAAGAGATGAGGTTGAACATTCATGGAATCATTCGATCAGGGGTCAATGATGTGGACCCACTGTCGAATGTGAGGAGGCCTGCCATTGAGGTATGCAGGTTCCAAAATACTAATTAGTTGCTAAGTCTAATTCCTGGATAATGTGTTGGAGTCGACAGGAATAGACTCGTCGAGGAAGGGCCTTGATGTATCCCCCATCAACGACGTGAAACATGTATAAAGATGTAATTGGTAGATCAAAAGAACATGGATTGACACAGGTTTTGAGACAAGATATTTGGGATGGTTGACTCTCGAGGCGGATACTTCCCTTGAACACTGAGGCACAATAGCAAAACATGACATGGACCAAAACTGTGCAATGGATGCTGCGACTTGCATCGGGTGACCCAAAGGAGTGAAAGGAAACTCAAGGATTGGCTCAGTGCAGAGGTTCGACAGACTATGATATGAGCAGATGACAAAGTGCCATGTTCAAGGGCGACTCTAAGACGTGCTGGATGCTGTTCTCAAGAGACTGCTTGGCTTGCTCCTTTCAATTTTTTCCCCCATCCAGATAGATGAGTACCTCTTTTTGATTTAACGAGCTCGAGGAGGATAACACATGCTCGATATAACTCACCTTCGGTAAGTTCCTCTTCCTTTGTTTAACGAACCGGAAGAAGTAAGGGTTCGTTCCCATATGGGCTTGTCTATGTGTGCTTTAACGAGTCCAAAGACATAAAACTCGAAGGTTTTTTGGGATTATAGAGTTTGGAAAAACGCTTAAAAGAGAACTCTCTCAGTTCCTTTTTCGTACAGTAATCTGACGAGACCGAAAAAGGGTTAAACTATCTCTCGAAATACGCCCTTTCTGACCTTTTAACGAGTGTGAAAGGAAGCAAGATCACTCGACAATCTTTTCATATTTAGAGAGTCTGAAAAGGGTTTAAAGGAGACTCCAGGGGGGTTCCTTTTTCGTGTGATTGTATCCGTATGGGTCCGAAAAAGAGATAAAAGTCTACCCGGTTACATTCTCATATTGTTGAGCTCGAGAACGAACTAAGACTATGCTCATAAATGCGACAAGGTAAATGATTCATTAGAACTGCCAGGAAACCTGCGATGCCAGAAACTATAAACCAGAGATTAGTGAAGCCATTTACACCATTAGAGAAACCCAAAAATGACCATACCTTATAGAAAAAATGAAATCCTATAAATAACAATTGATTTGGAAATTTATTTACCATTTCATTTGCAAGGATTTGTGGAGTGTTGGAGAATCTCAATTGGAGCAAATCTTGTTTTTCTCGTTGTCGGAGCTACGATTGACCATTTCGCACACCGTTCGGACCAGGTAGGTGTTCATTCTTCGCTCTTTCAATTGCATGGTTTCAAGTTGATTTTCATGGCATTATTAATTTAAAACACAAAGCCCTAGATCGCCCCTTTTTGAACCAAATCGGTCTCTTTTTAAAAGTTAATAAAATGGGGGAAATCTTTCACAAAAATGGATTGGAGAAGGGTTGTTAGGGTGTCTACATCCTTGCAATTGATTAGACCGACCATTTTAACAAAAGAAACTCATGAAAATTCCCCTCATGGGCCCACACACCCCCTCAAATCGTTTTTCATTTTTACCATGTTTTAATCATTGTTTGGTAAATATTAAAGGGTGTGGTGGTTAAAAAGGATGATTGGTTGCTTTTAGATGTCATGGGCATTTGATTTTATGTTTTAAAATGCTTTTTGAAAATCTCCGAAATCACAAAAACGTGAGGAATGATGAAGATCTTGGTTTTTTGTTTTGTAGGTGTCTTCGACAATCATGATTGAATGGAAAGAGAGGGAACACGAGATGGATGATTTAGCTGCTCTACGGAGTCCCCGTACGCAGGCCGCTTTGAGGGCCTGTGGCTTGCTCAAGTTTTTCAAATTGCAAAAAATGAAGAGAGAGATTCTACTGCTTGAGCACATGATTGGCCTTTGGGATGTTACGGAACAGGGATTCCGTATTGGTACACAACTCTTAACCATTGAGTTGGAAGATGTGTACTTTCTGACCGACCTCTTAAAAAGAGGGGTCCCCATAGCTTTTATAGGGCAGAGGGCATTACCTGAGCAGGTGGACGTATATCTGGCACGTCACTGTATTCTGAGAGCACGGTTGGTAGGGGGCAGGATCCCTATCAAGGATATACGAGATCTGCCTCTCTGATCGATATTATTTGCTATCACAAGTGTGACTGGTAGCACTAGTGCTCATTTGGCATCGAGATCACAGGTGGCCTATGGTGTTCAGTGTTTAGAGCCAACACTGTTCAACTGGAGTGCAACATTTCTTCGGAATGTGAAGGAACAGATTTCACGGTGCAGGAATGGCCAAAAGCAGTTCGACTATGGTCGTTCTTAGTCTCATTTTTCTTAGAGCGCATCCCTCAGATGCAGCCTCAGATAGAACTGAAAGTACGACCAGTGGATGAGCCTCGGATGGAGAGGTGGACTAGTGAGTCTCCAAGGCTAGTCTCAGAGTCAGAGTTCCACTTTACTGGTGATTTCTTTGCCTGGTTGAGACGACAGTACCTCTGGATAGAGGACTTCCCATACGCCGATGTAGACTTCCGTGGGAGTATGGACTTGATTTTGCCCGCGGGGGAAGATTGGGACGAGTCAGGTAGGAGACTAAGCCATACCTTGTCTAGTTTTGTTTTTTAAGTTTTTGATGTGTATGTATTTTTTTGGGGTATGTAAAAGAGTCTTATCAGATGTTTTGTTTCCAATGTGCAGACAAAGGAGCAGTGCGCCCTGTCGATTTACCAGTACTAGGACGTCGTGAAGGCGTCCCGGCTGCAGCAGATCCGATGGTACTAGTGGTGGGTCTCTGGGAGGTCGAAAGGAACCTCCAAGGCCTTACTATGGGCATCCCTCCTATGCAGAGGGGGGATGTGCCTTTGCGTCTGCAGCGACACACTGTAGGAGTGCCAAAGAACATCAATTCTCTGTTGAGGCGTGTAGTGCGTGCAGTAGTATGTTACTCACAACACAACGTAGTGCGGGGAGATTAGAGTCTCCCCGAGATCATGTTTTTGTATGCCTTGTCAGGCGATGTTGTATGGGCGGATGGACCCAATATTTTGCTCTTCTACACACTTTTTGATGTAATGCGAACATTTCAGTCACGCCATNATGATGCCGATGATTTGTACATGATGATGTCTGTGATGTGTTTTAGTTTACATGTAATGTACAGTTTTTGCTTTCCTTGAATCTTATCTGTGGGAAAGATACCGATCCATGATGTAATTAGCTAATGAATCTGAAACACTATTAAGTTCTCTTGGAATGTGTCTATATTCAATGTAATCGAACATTCGTTCAAGACGACGAACTTGCAAGTGTAGACGTAGCAGGATAGGACTACAGATAGCGTAGATGCGGTTGAGTTGATAAACCACGAGTTGGGAGTCTAAGTAAATAATGATACAAGA
>ML802393.1:153849-167467 GCA_009831015.1 Picea engelmannii
GATTTACCTCAAAGTGATCCCCATAATACGATCTGACCACCACAATCAGTTAAACCACGGAGGGTTAGTCCCCGTAGCTTACCCGAATGCAACCTTGTGCGTAACCCCTGTGTGAGAGGGGGATCCCAGGCAGACTTATACGACAACTGGATTTGACTCTCCCTAACTCAGGATGCTAATGTTTTTTTTAGAAACTTTGGAGAGTTATGCTCACAACCTAATCCAAAGTACTACACCTATTCTACTGTTGGTGGAGGATCTTAGCAAAGAAAAAGTTCTAAATGATTTTTAATTAACGTTGATTTTTTATGGCTGTTCTTTACGCAAAAGGGGTGCATGGAAGTGAAACAAATGGAATTATGACTCAGACCCAAAGAATGCATCGAACATGATAAGAAATCATTTCCTTTCGATGAACATCTAGTTAAGGGAGAGAGAGAGTTCTTTCACTAACAAGCACAACTACGTAATGCTTTCAAACAATTCTTTTCTCAATCAAATCCTGATGTAATGCAAAAATTTTAGATGTCTTCTAATATGCTCAATCAATCATGAAGATATATTTTATTGTTTGCGTATGGATGATGATCAATACAACACAATGCTTATCTTTGCTAATTATTTTCTTGGTATGAATGAAAACCAAACTAGCATAAGCAAAAGTTACACAAACAATACACCCTTCGTAGCAATCAAAACGAAAAGCGAAAGAAAAGAAATAATCAAAGAAAAATGCAAACTTCACACCCAAAAGCAAGAGTTGAAGAACAATTGACCTTGACTGAAATCAAGATAAAGAGGTCTGTAGGCCTTTGATGACCTTCACCAGGGTTTGTGCTCAGTTGATGAGGAAAGAAAAGCAATGCATGGATTTCGAATTTCACTCACCAGGGAAAAACTCAATGAAAATGGTGAAGGAGGCTACAAGATCCAATCAACAAGATGTTTATCCTTCAAATATACAGATGTCAAGGCTGAAAGGGAAGAAAAATTGACTCACAAGATCACTCAGCAAAAGACACATAGAGGCAAACCCTGAAAAAGCAGTTCTGGAGGGTTTTTGGGCCAAAAAGAGGCTGGCGCTCTGTTTCCAAGGGAAAGGAGCATTATAGCGCTCTGTGTAAAGACTTCAGGAGCGCTGGCGCTCTGTTAACACTAGGACAGGGGCGCTAGGGTCTAAAATCCCCAGAAATGTCAAAAAATTTCAAAATTTGAGATTCAAGCTTGACAAGTATGCTGAATGTGATAAGGTAAGGAGCTAATCAACTCATGAAACTAATCAAAGAGGGGTGAATCAGGTCTGAAACAATCAAGGGACAAAACAAGGTCAATGAGGATAAAAATCCAAACAAGAGGTTTTGATTTGAGGCTATCTCCCCAGCGGAGTCGCCAGTTTCTGTTGTAGGAAAATCTCCCTACGGACAAGTAGATCACCTCTAAGGCTTGACCTTAACCCTAGACAGAAAAATGCTTAACGTGGACACTGAATTCCTTTCAAATATATCTAAACTAATACATGAGAAGGAAGGATGACAGAAGTACCTCTTAACTGACGTTTGTCCCTGCACGCTCCGAGTCGTGCTCCAATCCTTTGCTCCTCGCTGAGCTCTGTGGACAAAACAAGATACGACCACTTCCTACTCTACTGACATTAGCTTGAAAATAGATCTATCAATAAATGACAAGTTCATGTAACATCAGACACTAACTAGAAAGAAACAGGCCAAGCATGTCATATTAATGAGAATAACGACAACAGTACTTACAATTGTAGATGCGAATGCGACAGCTTTGTCAAGTCCCCTTCGTCCAACCCTTGCCTGAAAGATCCACAACCTGGATAACAACAGCTTCACTGATCACTTTCCTTTGGCTGGCTGTAAGTTTCCTCCAAGATCATAAGTTTCATATGTTCAATTCTCCCCCTTTCCACCATCATAGAGCCTGTTTATATAGGTTAAGAGGAACTTAACCTCTTGAGTTATCTTTAGAACAAGTTGGGAACCTTCTCCTTAGATCAGGGATCTCTTGATGAAACCAAGAATTCGAGCACAACTGCCTTCTAATCTCAAAAGATCCTTTCCTCATTCTCCTCAACGGGCTAACAACTGACCCAGAATAGGGAGCGCTCCCTCAGAAGGGGCCTTAGAGCGTTGTAGCACTCCCTGGTAAGCCTTGGGGAAGCTCCAACGCTCTCAAGATGGGCAACGCTCCTCCAAAAGGGGCTGGGGAGCGTTATAACGCTCCCTGAAGCATTATAGGGGAGCGCCAACGCTTCTGCAGCTGAAGTAGGGGAGCGTTCCCCCTCCAAACCTTTGTTTTAGGGTTTCTTTCAGGTGTCAAGAGTTATTTTACTTCAATAAACTAGTTCTCTTCCTTCAAATCAGTCATGTGAGATGTTATAAGTGCCCCCTTAATGTCGTTATAATGGCATTATGTCTGAACATCGTTTGCGACACTAGTGACCAACTTGCGACACTTGCGAAAGTTGTAAGGAATGATGCGACACTTACGACGATTGATAGGGACAATGCGACACTTATCCAGTTGAGCAATTTTGACGTGTAACATTTGTTTTCATGATAGAGTAACTAATGTGCAACTTGCACTACATGGGCTAAACTAGTTAATGAAGAAAAGGGAAGACAAAACAGATTTTTCCATGCAGCCATGCAATGATCGATATGTTTGACTGATGGGTGATTGGCCCAATATTACTACTGACCGAATGGACGAGAGGTTGTTCAACGAAACACGCAGAAGAAGGCTCATTTTTAGGCCGCAACAAATAAATACTACCGCACTTACGTATGCGTCAGTTTTTCATTTAGCTGTTGAAATGGTGTGGTTGTTGATTACCACCATTGTGCAAGAAAGTGCTTCAAGCACATTTCATATGATCAACTCAATACAGGTTGTGTAACAATGAAGTTGAAAGATGTTCACAGTATGGGTGATTCATAGATCCATTGATTAAGAAAGGTAAGTGCACTATCAATATTGGTTTGGCTAATGTTCTTGCAATCAACATTGACTGTAGTATTGCCATATTAGTTGTGAGTGATAAAGAATTCCGGAGTCACTCTTGTTTCTTGATATGCCAGCTTTCATTTCCAAGGCACTATGATAGTGGAGGAAGATAATTCCGGACTTTTTTTTCATCCTTTCCATATCAACACGATTTATTTCTTGATGTCTGAATGGAGTTTTTATAGAGATAAATGATTTTGTGACTTCGTTAGAAGTGGATTCACACAACGTCGTTGTCTAGGAGATTTGCGGTCTACAATTCTCGTTATACCTATTGTGCTAGACATGTTGATCTGTCTTTATACAGGTGTTCGATCATTTCATATATACCCATTCCCGAAATCCACCCATGTTCATTATTGAAGGAATGCTAGCAAATTCGTGTGATTATAAAATCTGTTGTAGAAGAAAAAAGAGAGAATTTGCTTGCAGTATGTGCCATTCTATTCCTGACTACTGCAAACACGATTCTATCCCTGCCAACAGATGAGAGTCATCTCTTGAATGAGTTGTACACCTTGACAGAAGAAACAACACACCAAATTAATTTTCCCATAGACGGTGCTAAGACAGAGCAACACACAGATGAAGGCTCAAAGATGAATGCTTTTGAAGAAAACAACAATAACGTGAATGAGGTATGGCAACAAATTCAGGGTAGGCACTTGTTATAGGTCTAGCAGCAAATTCAGACCATGCCTCGGTAAGCTATATGTTATGCATGCATTTGCTTTAAAACATGAATTACATGCATGGGATTGTTTATGCCATGCTTGGTCAGAATGTCATCTGACAACTGAGAACTTGAACGACAGGTGCGAAGCCTTCTCTAGTTCCTTTCCTTATTTTTGCGAGAATGCATAACCATCTATGTATATTTTTGTTTGTTTGATTATTTTGTGTTGTTTTTATAATATGGGTGTTTTTGTTTAAAAAAAAAAAAAACCAAACAAATTTAAAAATTGAAAAACAATAAAAACACTTAAAAACTCCAAACATTTAAAATTGCAAACGAATATTCCTAGAAACGATAATCAAGATATGTTTTTACACTTAATGTTAAATTTTTTTTCTTAATACATTTCACGCAAGGATCGACGATGAAACGAGCGCAACAACAACAGGAATTTGTACTCAGCTTTTTAGGTTCACAGGCGAGCACATCCCATGCTGCAGTGATTTTCATGAATCACAACATTCTTCAAAGAATACATGCTTTTCTAGACAACTTGAAGGAGTTGTTACTCATCAGAAACATCATGACGTTTGCTGATACACAACAACATTTTGCTGATACACAACAACATTTTGCTGCTACACATAAACTTTTTGCGCATCTTGGTGTTTGTTGTTACACAACGACCATGCTTATACACTATTATTTCCGCATTTTGCCAAATTTCATGCTGTGACACTATCCCATTTCTCTTTCAAGGATGATTAGTCATCCCTGTGTTGAAGCCATCTTCCATTGCCTTAACCTTCATGCTTTAACACGCTTATTTTTCTAAGTTGCATACATCATTTCCCTTATCTTTTTTAGATCATTTTTGCCTTTCCAGTTTTCCTTCTGAATAAAAAAAAATCTTTTTTTCATGATTACATTTCCTTGCCATAAACCCTATTGCTACTAAGATCTTTACATCTATAGTCCCACCAATCTTTTTATAAACTCGTGTTGACTGATGTGGGATTCCTTAAGGCCCCCCATTCAATAGTCTTGCCCCATCGACCTTGACACCTTATCTGGGATATAGACTAGAGTTCCTTTTTGAGTACCTTGAGGCTTGCATGCCTTAATGGAAAGCTCTCTCACTATCAATCATGGGAATACATCAATTTCCCTTGATCTTTAGATCTTGCAAGTGGCTCGACGTCAGCCCATCTATTCACACTTCGCAAGATGTACTCGGGTACCTTGACACTCATTGACATCACTGGTGAGTTTGTCTCGCATTGGTTAACGACATTCATCAATGGATGGTAATCCAATGATTTATCTTCATGCTCGACATCGACACATTCATTCGCATGATGAGAATTGTACCATCGGTTTTGTAGCAAGTGAAGACTATACACTTTTTCATGATCCCCTCAGCAGTTGCAGCAGTTTGATTTCGGATCTATGAGAGTTCCACAGTTCCATATTCTTTGCCTTCCACATTTCTCATGATTCAACAGTAGCAGTTAAGATTCCTTCACTTCCCATGATCCATTTACAGTAGCAACATCATTAGCATTTTCATTTTCCTGATCTTGCAGCAGTGACACCTTGCATCTTCCATCATTCACAGTCATATATTCTTTTCTTTGGAAGTTACAGAAGTTGCAACTATAACATTGTTATAACCCTAATTTACACCAAACAAACTTACCTGACATCGGTCCATCCCATATGCCTTCTTTGCCAATCCAGTACTGAACAACTCTTCTTAAAAACACCCTTTTTAAAGGCCCACGTGCCCTACTCCACTACTGCACGAGTGTACACGCTAGCTGCCTCACTACAACGCGCGTGTACCTACAAAAGCACGAAAAGAGGAAAGTTGTTGATGGAACACACAACTTTGGGTAAGTTAACTAAACCTTTCGGCCATGCATGGATGGTCATTCGACCGAATACCTATATCCTTCTAGCCTATAAAAGAAGGGGTAAGGGTCCCATTTGAAAGGAGGAAAATCATAGTAAAGAAACTATACACAATTGAGCATTCCCCTTGTCCCAACCTTTAGCCATCCTTATGAAAAGAGAAGTATAGAGAAAAGCAGTTGGAGGACAGTTGAAGAGGAGCCCAGGACCAGTTTTGAGGAGAAGTGCTGACCACATATTGTAAGTTTACTCTTGTGAAGATTAATACAAAAAGGAATACTTTTCTCGTCCCGCCATATCACGTGTTCAAGTTGAATATTTATTTTATGATATTGTCACAACTAACCCAACAATTAGTATATGAAAGGCATGTTCACAACTTTTTGTTTGTTCATGTGTGAATGCGGGTCATCTTTGGGAGGAGGCTTGCAATCAAAAAGTGAGTGAAAGTAAAGGGATCGACATCAAACGAAGGAATCAAGGTAGAGTTACTGAATCCTGTTTACACCTTTACATTGCATAAATGTGGGGTTTTGTGTTGGGAGAATATAAAAGAGTAGAAGCCTTTGAAATGGTCATGTTCTACATGCATGATTAGAGCCCTTAAATACTAAGTCCGTAGGAGGGATTCCCACCCACAACAGAATTGGTGACCATACTGGGGATCTCTAGGGTTTTCTGGGAGTCCTTTTTGGGTATTTAAAAAAAATAAATTGTTTCATTACTTGTTTTCAGGGTTTCTGCAAAAGTCTGAGCTAGCAGGGATTCTGGTCTTCCATACCAGTTCTTCCTGCTTACTTTTCTTGGCTACATTTTATTTTACGGGAATTCACAGAGGTACACGTAGCCTGTATAAGGCTTGCATACGTGTACATGCGCGCAACCTTCACACAACCCGCGTGGACACGCTAGCTGATGAAGTAACAGTAGCGTGGCTAGGTTCAGATTTTTTTTTTTAAAGAGGCAATCATCCTCTCCCCTGTCAGAAGTGATCCTTCTCAGGGGTTTTCTGAAACTCATTATAGTCTATGTTTTTGCAGTTTGTAGCTTAGGTACCATCTCAGATTGGTTTTGTTCTATGAAATTTTCCTTGAATTGTTTTTCTTTTCTAACAAAGTAAGTTTCTGAATCTTCAAGAGATTCTGGTTCTCAATACCAGTAGTCTCTGCCAGTGCTTGATTGCTTGTCTTTTAATTTTTTGAAGAGTTGCAAAGGTACACGCGGCCTGCATAACGTCTGCATGCATGAACACATGCTCTGACCTTACACATCTCGCGTGCACACGCTGGCTGTTGAACTGTCAGCAACGTGCCTGTTGAGAAAAGTTTTGTATAAGGAGAGGCAGTCATCCTCTTCCTTATCAAGAGTTATACCTCTCAGGGATTTCCTTGATTTAATCTTGGTCTCTGTCATAGCAGTTTTATCCTAGGTTGGATTCCAACATAGCTTGCTGTTTCATTGAAAGATTTCTTGTGTTTCCTAGCTTTTTAAACTTATTTTTATCTTGAAATTTTAAGAAAAATGAGTTGCATTTTGAAAAAAATTCCCTTAGTTTCTTTTAGAATATTTTGTTCTTTCTGCTTTGATTGGAAGAAAATATATAAAAAAAAACCTTAGTTTGTTAGATCTCTTTCTTTCTTGGCATTTTCTTTGCATTGTTATTTGAAAATGAAAAATAAATTAGCATAGCATCGTGTTTTCTTCTAATTTTAAAAGCATTTCAAAAAGAAAAAAAAAAAAGAAATATAATCATTCTTTGCCAGTGTTCATATAACTTTCATCATTTTTTCGCAAGAGTCTTAACAACATCAGTTGCACTACCGTACCTTTTTTGAGTAAATCAAGCCAGTAAAAAGAACGCTAATTAAAATTTACCAGACTTTATGTTTGTAGGGTCCATCAACTAGATTAGGCTAGAGCCTTGATTTAGGTTGGAGAGGAAACTGTTCAAGGCTATAAAACAAACATACGAGTCTGTGCTAAGGAGTGTAGAAGTCCAGTAACATGGAAATTATACGGGACTCCCCTCTAACATAGGGGATAAACACGAGGTCGCATGCGTAAAGGTAGCGGAGATAACTCCTCCAAAGCCGGACCAAGCATAGTGGAGAACACATATAGAGGAATTGTCTTGGGATTTCGTTGATCACATTTTCCATGGAGATTTGTGGGTCTCAAATCCGTTCGAGGTCCTTAGTTGTCTTCCGAAACACTTGCTTTTGATACCCTTGATAGGTTTCGGGCTTGATACCCTTCTCATTGCAGTCCACCCGACTGTCGATTGTACCCGCCTGGTGATTGTTCACGAGTTGACAACCTAGTTTCCTTTATTTTAGGGACTTACATAGGTGACCATAGGGGTATACCGCAGTGCCTAGGGCAGACATCGGGCCAGAATTTTTAGAGTATACCTAGAGGGTGCTTCCATATTTGAGTTTCACTTGTACCGGTAAGTTTCTCTAGTGTTGGTTGGTGTAACTGTTCTTCCAACTAGTTAGTCGTTTGCTTGATTTTCCTTTAGGAACTTTTAGTGTGTTCTCTGTGCTCCCTAGTTTTCCATAGTGAGTTAGCCAACCATGGATTTGGGTCTCTGACCTAGGGTGGTAGACCGCCCACTCCGCTGGTCATGAGGACTTTTTGGTCTTCCTCTTAGAAATGTGGAGCCGCTTCTGTATAGGAGTTGTTTTGATAACAATGGTCTACCATAGTCAGTGTGTGAGACTTTTACGAATTTGAACGATCCCTCAAGGGGATAACCTCTGCATAAGATCTTCATGTCTAAAGTTCCTGATGATAACAACCAAGGAAACCCTTTGAAAGGGATTCTTGTGATTTTCCTTTCTTCGGAAACGTTGGTGTCCCTTTGATGGCCACTTTGTACATTCCTGGGTTGAATGTGGGACTACCGATTTGGTTGGGTACCATTCCAAATGTCCCGAATGCTCTCGACACTTCTCAGTTAATCACCTTAAGTCATGGGCACCCTGTTGATGTTTCTTCATCAGCAAAGTCTTCTCCTCCTCCTTCTCCCGCCTTTGGTGAAAGTATAGTTACTAGTAATCGAAAGTCTAAATGAAATAGAAAGAGGAAGAATAGGAAGAAGAAATCACCAACCTCTACGAGTCATGTTGGAGATAGGTCAACAACCTCTGAAAGTCATGTTGAAGACCAACACCCAGCCTCTACAAGTTATGCTGGGGGCACACACCCACCCTCTGCAAGTCATGTTGGGGGAAAGAGTCCAGTCACTGCTATCCATGCTGGTAATAGGTTTGTAGCCTCTGCAAGTCATGTTATCGACCCATCACTAACCTCTGCAAGTCATGTTGGAGATGTTCAACCAACCAATGCTAGTCATGCTGGGGGCATTGATTCTATTGAGAAACCTAGATGGATAGGACATAAGCCTAAGTTCCATTGTAAGATTTACAAGGGAGATCACCTTACTCATTTGTGCCCTGGCATTCCAGAGGTACACAGATTGTGGTCCATGTCTACAAGCTCTTCAGATTCTGAGTCTTCTGAGGTTTCCTCTTAGCCTATTCAACCATTGGTTGAGAAAGTGGTCATGCCGATGCATTCATCGACTGATCCTACTCCTCTTTTGAGGGGTGAGGTGCCTTTAGACCTTGTAGTCTCTCAACCTGTGTAGTCATTGGTTGAGAAAGTGGTCATGCCGATGCAGTCATCGGTTGATCCCACTCCTCTTTTGAGGGGTGAGGTGATTTTAGACCATGTAGTCTCACAGCCTATGTAGTCATTGGTTGAGAAAGTGGTCACACCACCACGATCTTCGAATGATCCCACTCGTTTCTTGGAGAGTGTCAAGTCTACCAAAGTGGTCACGCTGTTACAATCTTCGACTGATCCCACTCTTCTCTTGGAGAGTGTCGATTCTACCATAGTGGTCACGTCGTTGCAATCTTTGGTTGATCCCACTCTTCTCTTGAAGAGTGTCGAGTCTACCAAAGTGGTCACGTCGATGCCATCTTCGGCTGATCCCACTCCTCTCTTGAGGAGTGAAGTGTCTACCGACTATGTTTTCAACATTTCTAGTTCCATACTTTCAAAACAAGGGGGCATTCTGCTCGCTTCGAGCACACCCCCTCCAAGCCCTAGGATGGTTTCCTTTGATTGGAATGACCTTGTTGAACCCCATCTTCCTTCTTCTGCACCTTTTCAAATAAGGGTTGAAGTTAATTCAACAAACATTTATCGATGTATTGTGGATTAAGGAGCCTCTGCAAGTATTTTATCCTCCTCGGTTTGGAAAGTCTTGGGATCTCCTGAGATTTTGTCTTCTTCTCATGAACTGTTGGATTTTGACAGATGTCCTACTGAATATTTGGGGGTTCTTCCTCAGTTACCTATCTCGTTAGGTGGGAAGACTGTCCTTGTTAATGTTTTAGTGGTGCAAGGCCCATTATATTTCAATATGCTTCTCGGGCGTGATTATGTATATGCTATGAACGCTGTGGTATCTACACTCTTTCGGGTGATGCATTTCCCTCACAATGGAAGCATTATCACTATTGACCAGCTAGAATATGATAATCACCATCCTACTTCAATGTTAGTTCAGGCTTCCGCTTTATATGTTCCTAGTGTTCGTGTAGACTCCACCCCGCCACGGGTTAATTATGTGGTGTCTTATCCTCGGTGTTCAATTGCTTCTTAGCAAGAACCTGTGCAATCATGTTTTCCTTCTCGAGACTTGGAATGAGCAATTGATCCATTGGTTCATCCAATGGGGGCATGGGAGCCCTTGCTTCCCCCTCTTGGTCCAAGTGGGCTTGAGTATCCTTCTGAGTCTGATCTCGTTGTTTGTAGATCCTCAAGCCCCCGTGCTTGTGATTCTTCGCTGATAGACTCTACTAGTCCTAGCCAAAACCTCCATCATCATATGGAGTATGGTTAGTTTACTTCACCCTTTGGGACTGTCGACCCTTGTTTGCATGATTTCTCGGATTTTGAATTGCCTTCAGATGAGGCTATCCTTGAAGCCATGACTATGGTTTCTATACTGCAGGAGGACTTACACCGTGGTTTGTGTTTTCTTCTCTTTGGGGATAATTTCCAAGTTGACTATCGAAGAGACTCTTGGTCTGAGCCTAACAATGGGCTCTACCTAAACCAGTTTCATACTTGAGTTGTAGCCCGCAACGGGTCTTCTTTTAAGCCCTTTTCATACCCTCTAAACATGAAAAGATTGCCGAGTGATCTTGTTGTCTTTCACGCTCGTTAAACTGAAATTTGAAGGCACGTTTGTCCGATGGTAGTTTACCCCTTTTTCGGTTTGGATGGTCAACTGTACAAACAAAGGTATACTCTAGGAGCCTCGGTTCTCTAGAAGAGTACTCTCAGGTATAATTTTAACCCTTTTCGGGCCCGAGGGACTAAATTTACGAAAAAGGAACCCCCACGGAATCCATAGTTAAGCTCTTTTCAGACTCCCTAAAATTGAAAAGATCGCCGAGTGACCTTATTCTTTCACACTCATTAAAATGGTCCAAAAGAACATTCTTGACGGAGTCCATAGTTAATCTTTTTTCAGACTCCTTAAAAATGAAAAAATCGTTGAGTGATCTTTTCTCTATCACACTCGTTAAAATGGTTTTGAATAGACGTCTGTTCGGTGCTATTTTACCCCTTTTTCGAGCCGACTAGACTATATTAAAAAAAGGTACCCCAATGGACTCTCCTTTTATGTTTTTTCAGACTCTCTAAATATGAAAAATACCTGAGCTTACCTTCTCTCGGCTCGTTAAAATCACATCGAAGGACGTTACCATTGTGTGTTTTGTTAACCGCGTTTGCATACCTGCGTCTTTGGTCTAAATGCCAGCTCCATGTTGCTCTCAACTGAACCATCTGAAGCATGCCTTATACACAAGCCCTATAACACTTTTCCTCTATGTCTTGACACCTTTGGCCCCTGGAGGATTTTTCCCGAGTGTCCTTTTCTTGCATATGTCCCTTTTCCCTGAGCATCCCTGTGTTCTGTGTGCTTGGAACTAGTATGTTTGCGGCACTCGATCCTCCTTTGTAATGTAGCATTCTTTTATTCTTTTTCGATCTTTCCAAAATTATTGAAAAAGACAAAAAAAATTAAATATATGCCAAAAAGAGGAAGGGAAAAGTATTTTATTTTTATTGGCAGCACAATGAGTCGCCCTTGGACAAAGCACATCCTTCCGTTTGTTCGTCAAGCCCTGGGATTTAATACGACCTTAGGAAGTTGTTCTCGCTACATAGAGCTATGTCCTCCTCTGTTTGGTTATTCTTCCAAACATATGGAGAGTTTGTGGTGCCTCCTACATCATGAACTTATGTCAAAATATCATGCTGCTTGAGTCTCATCATTTGTCGTGCTATTGTCCAAGGGAATTTTTTACCAAGCCTGAGTCAGCCCATCTGCAGTTTGTCTCTTGCCCTCATGCCCGACCATCCCAAAGTTCCAATCAAGTCTTTGTTCAAAATCCATGAAGCCCTCAACCTGATCATCAAGATCCTCTAGTCCATGATCGACGACCCATCGAAGACCTATGGGTAGTGAAGTCATACACTCATATTACACTCCTACCTGAGTTTTGAAGATTTTGAAGTTGATGCTCGATCTCTGAAGACATCATCTCTAACCATCAGGCCTTATCAGTTTCTAGAAGATGGATACTATAAATGCATATCTTTTTGATTTCGAGATGTAGATCCGCTGTGTATTGCTCACGACTACACTTTATATAGTTATATCACATGGATCTACAATGTATTTGATTGGTAGCCATGATTTTATTTCATTCCGAGCATGGGTATGCCCACCTCGGTGAGACAATTGTTATTTTGCAGATGGCACCTCCCGAATTCTGGTCCCTGGGCTCATCAGTTTGGTACGTTGATAAAGATTGGTAATGTATTTTGGCCATCAGATGCTCTTTTGACCTCACACATTAGGGGGCATCTATTATAACCCTAATTTACACCAAACATACTTACCTGACATCAGGCCATCCCATATGCCTTCTTTACCAAGCCAGTACTGAACAACTCTTCTTAAAAACACCCTTTTTAAAGGCCCACACACCCTACTCCACTACTGCACGAGTGTACATGCTAGCTGCCTCACTACAACCCATGTGTACCTACAAAAACATGAAAAAATGAAAGTTGATGACGAAACACACAGCTTTGGGTAAGTTAACTAAACCTTTCGGCCATGCATGGCCGATCATTCGATCAAATACCTAGATCCTTATATCCTATAAAATAAGGGGTAAGGGTCCCATTTGAAAGGAGGAAAATCATAGTAAAGAAACTATACCCAATTGAGCATTCCCCTTGTCCCAACCTTTAGCCATCCTTGTGCAAAGAGAAGTATAGAACAAAGCAGTTGGAGGACATTTGAAGAGGATCCCAGGACCAATTTCGAGGAGAAGTGTCGACCACATATTGTAAGTTTACTCTTATGAAGATTAATACAAAAAGAAATACTTTTCTCGTCCCGCCATATCACGTGTTCAAGTTGAATATTTATTTTATGATATTGTCACAACTAACCCAACAATTAGTATATGAAATGCATGTTCACAGCTTTTTGTTTGTTCATGTGTGAATGCGGGTTAGCTTTGGGAGGAGGCTTGCAATAAAAAAGTGAGTGAAAGAAAAGGGATCGACATCAAACGAAGGAATCAAGGTAGAGTTATTGAATCCTGTTTACACCTTTATATTGCATGAATGTGGGGTTTTGTATTGGGAGAATAGGAAAGAGTAGAGGCCTTTGAAATGGTCATTTTTTGCATGCATGATTAGAGCCCTTAAATGCTAAGTCCGTAGGAGGGATTCTCACCCACAACAAGCGTCAGTCATGTCTTCTTGATCCGACAGCCGCAACAACTACATCTACTTTTTGGGTAAGTGGAGGTATGTTCGTTTCTAAGTTTTAATCACACAATTCCTTATATGTTGACTTGAATATTTTGGAAAATTTCCTCACCATGTTCT
>ML802393.1:167482-232414 GCA_009831015.1 Picea engelmannii
CTAAACTATTTAAACACATATTCAATAACATTTCTTTTCCAACGACACTTTGTTGCATTTCTATTGATATATGTATTGGCATGATTCATAAAGATAAAGAAAAGGCTTTCTTATACTCAGTGATGTTCTCTTATGCACATTGATAGCTTATTATTTCCAGTGAAGTACAGTGAAGTACATGGCCATGAACAGAGGCTCAACCAGAATGTGTTGAGGTAACGAATGTCCCGACCGGAAATGATTTTTTGTATTATCCAAAAATGTACCCACACTCGTTTGAAGAAGAGCTTGACAGTGGCCTTTGTTGTGATGCTCTTCTTGCAGGCAACAAGAATCGACATCTTGGAAAATCGATCAACAACCCTGAAAACACAGTCATATCCCTGCTTGGTTGACAGAAGTCCCAACATGTAGTCCATTGAGATCAATTCCCAAGGCCTGTCGGGAGTAGGTAGAGGGGAATACATGCCTTATTTATTAACGATCGGTTTGGAAATGGCACAGACCGTGTAGGAGATAATATACTTGTTGACATCCTGTTGTAGTTTTGGCCAATAGAAATGTTGTTGCAACACTACCATTGTCTTCTCTACGTTGAAGTGTCCTGGCACCTGACTGTAGTGAGCTTCCCAAATCAGCTTCGCTCACCATGGTTAGTGCAGCAACTGCAGGTCATCTTAGGAAGTCAACAACACGGTTGGTGCTCCATGTCTTATACTTGATGTTGATATGGAACTGCTCAAAGTATGTGGACCACTTCTGATGGCAGTCATTCTATAATTTTCCTTATGTATGCATGAACTGCAGAGGCTTATGATTAGTATGGATGTCTGTCTCATTCCCGAGAATGTAATGCCTCTACTGGTGGTAGGCTTGTATAATGGAGTACATTTCTTTGTCATAAGTGGGGTACTTATAGACAGTATCTAATAGTGTATCACTATATGATATTCCATGACATGTCCATGTTGAATGAGAACTGTGCCCACAACATAGTCTGAAGCATCTGTCTCAATCTCAAAAGGTTGTTGTAGGATGGGTAATGAGAGCATTCAGGCTAAGCACAAGCGTTGCTTCAAATCATCGAATGATTTTTATTGTGACTGGCCCCACACAATTTTTTCCTTGCCATCATCCCTGGTCACTTGGCTAAGGGCCCATGCAATGTGGGAGAATCCCAACACGAACCTATGATAGAAATTGGAAAGGCCTAAGAAGCTTCGAAGCTCAGTGAGTGTGATCGGGGTTGGCCAGTCATGGATGACCTGAATCTTTGTTGGATCGACATTCACCCCATTCTCATCAACAATGTAGCCTAGGTACTGGACCTTGGTCATGCTGAAGGAGAATTTTTCCAAATTTCCATATAGCTTGTGTTGTCACAGAGTGTGCACAACCTGTTGAATGTGTTGCAAGTGTTCCACCTAAGTCTTGTTGAAGATGAGGATGTCATCCAAATACACCACCTTAAAATAATTGGTGAAAGGCTACAAGGTATCATTCATCATCCTCATGAAATTTGTTGGGGCATTTTTCAAGCCAAAGGGCATGAACAACCATTCAAAAAGATTTTCTTTGGACCTGAAGGCAGTCTTCCATACATCAGTTTTCTTTATTGGGACCTAGTGGTAACCAGATTTAACATCAATCTTACTAAAGTATTTGGCCCCCTTGAGCTGGTAAAGGAGATCGTCAATTTAGGGAATTCAGTACCGGTTGCTGTCTATGATTTTATTTAGGGCCCGATAATCAATGCAAAGTCACCAGGACCTGTCTTTCTTCTGCACAAGCACAATCGGGCTTCCACAAGGTGATGAGCTTGGGTGGATGTGCCTCTTTTCGAGTAGCTCTTAGATATGGTGCATGATTTCCTCATTTTTTGACAAGAAACATGATCCAGGTGGATATCGGAGGCCACCCACCATTTCTGACTGGCTCAAAACATTGTTCTGGCAATTTTGGCAATTTACTATTTTTAGCATGTTTTAACTTCCGGGGCCATTTTGAGGACCTAAATGAAGGTTTTTTGAGATCGAGGTTCCCAATGATAGCCTAAGGTTTGATTAATCCCCCAAAATGAATCTCCTCGACGATACCTTTCCAACGAGATACCATATGCCTAAAACAAAGATCGTATGCAAAAGTTACGACCCTGGGAAGTTGATGTACTAACTTACCCAAACGGGGCCCACATGACTTTTGGCGCTTCATCTCCTAGGGTTAGGTTTTTGGATGTGTAGGATTTTTGGCATTCCTGTTTATTGTAAAAAGGCCTTTAGAGCCTCATTGTAATCATCTTCTATAAAATGCGAGTAACCATCACATCTCTTCTCAGAGATAAGCTGCCACCATTCTAGCAAGTCTTTCACACTGTATTTTTATAGTCTTTGTACATTTCTTTCATTAATAGAAATCGTGTATTACTGTATCTCTGTGTTTATGGTTGCATCTCTGATATATTTATGTTATAATTATTGGATATACGCGATATCTTTGTGCATTTATTTATTACATCTCAGCTCTCATTTCGTGCTGAAAATAATCCGGATCAGTGGTATCAGAGCAGGCTGTTCTTGATCATTTTTTTTAGTGCATGTCCCCGACGAGGTCTGAGTATAGCAAGTTGGGTCTCGAGATTTTCTCTCTTGAGGAAAATCTCTCTCGCACACCCAAGAAACCCTCAATGGCGGAAGAAAAGAAAAAGGACGGAGCAGACGATCCTATCAATCTATTGCTTGAGCAAGCTCTCACGCGACAGAGGGAAGAAATGATGGAGAATTTTTCCCACATCCTTCAACACCTGCCGATAGAAACATGTGTATATTCATCAAGAGGCCACTTTGGAGGCACCTCTCCTTTCAAGGTACAAGTTAATTTTGATATTCCTGTATTTGAAGGACAGATAGATGCAGAAGCCCTAGACAAATGGTTAAATCTGCTAGAAGGTTATTTCTCTATTCGCAAATTCTTCAACAAAGAGAAGATCACCTTTGCACTCCTTAAAGCTCTCCCCCATGTCAAACATTGGTGGGAAACTTATTGGGAGCAGAGTTCCACAGAGGGGTCTGAAATATATGGGGTTGATCCCACTTGGGATTTTTTTGTGGATGCGGTAAAGGAACAATATTACCCTGTTGGAAACTATGAGGACCAGTACATGAAATGGACCACACTGCGGCAAGAGAGGGTCCAAGCAGTTCTGGAGTTAACCAATACCTTCCATACCTTGCGCACTAAGCTGGGTATCAAAGACTCCGAGTGACATTTGGTTCTGAAATACCTTGGGGCTCTACACAGATACATCCAGACTGAAATGGATTTTCTAGACATCTCATCACTTAGTGCTACTTATCAATATGCTGTTAAAATCGAGCAGAAATTTAAACACCTGAACAAACGGAATTTTAGATCTGTAAATCCACAACAACCAAAGTATGACAAAGACAACCCTAACAAACAATCTCCCAAAAACCAGTCCAAGACATAAGAAAAGAAGGGTCATGGGAAGACAAAGAAGGACACCGGAAAATGGTGCGATTTCCACAAAATCCCCTAGCACAACACTGATGAATGTCGCTCAAAATAGTCATTGGTGGCCAAGATCAAAGACAAGGAGCCAAACACTGATTCAGAATCCGATTATGAAAATACTGGTAAAGGACAGATCATTGACGCAGACCACACTGCTATTGTCGCAACCGCAACAATTCAACCAGAAGAACCAACAAATCCCAAAGAGGGGGAGCACCTTTTTCATTCACAGATGTGGGTGAAGGGGACCTCGCTACATTTTATTGTTGATAGCGGAAGCCAGAAGAACCTCATCTCAGTAGAGGTCGTCAAACAGTTGGAATTGTCAACAACAACACACCTGTAACCATACAACATTGGGTGGCTTCACCAAGGAAGAGATCTCCGTGTCAGCCAGCAATGTCGATTGTCATACGACATCCAACCCTTCAAGGATGAGGTATTATGTGATGTTTCCCCACAGGATGTCTGTGATGTTCTCTTGGGCCAACCATATATGTGGAAGCGCCATGCTGTTTATGAGTCTTGACCCCGTAGTGTCATTGTTACTTTGGGAGGTCATCTCTACAGAATACCAGAGGTACTTCCAACTATTGTTACACCTAAAAATTTCCGCAAGGTAGCATGTCATACTGCAAAATTTAACTTCTTCACAATTTTTTCAAAAGGAGAACAGAAGGACACTACAACCACTACAGCCTCGCCCCAAACACCTTTTATCCAACAGAAGCAGGTCGACAAGGTTGCAGCAAAGTGCAATGATTCCTTCTACACACTATCCTCTCATGTATCTCAACTTGTTGAACAACCTCGGCCTCAACAGGTTCTTGACATACTTCCACAAACTGAGTAGCGCGATGTCTCCAACAATACAAGTAGCTCACCAAGATGCAGATCCAACAAAGTCTTTTCCCTCTCCCCCGGGAACTCAACGCAATGGAGACCATTTCTTCCTAAGGAGGGAGGATTGATCCAGGTGGATATCGGTGGCCACCCACCTTTTCCGACTGGCTCAAAACAGTTTTCTGGCAATTTTGGCAATTTACTATTTTTAGCATGTTTTAACTTTCGGGGCCATTTTGAGGGCCTAAATGAAGGTTTTTCGAGATCAAGGTTCTCAATGAGATCCAAAGTTATGATTGAGCCCCCAAAGTGAATCCCCTCGACGATACCTTTCCAACGAGATATCATACGCCTAAAACAGAGATCGTATGCAAAAATTACGACCCCAGGAAGTTGATGTACTAACTTACCCAAATGGGGTCCACATGACTTTTGGCGCTTCATCTCCTAGGGTTAGGTTTTTGGATGTCTAGGATTTTTGACATTCCTGTTTATTGTAAAAAGGCCTTCAAAGCCTCATTGTAATCATCTTCTTGTGAATGTGAGTAGCCGTCACATCTCTTCTGAGAGATAAGCTGCCACCATTCTAGCGAGTCTTTCACTCTGTATTTTTACAGTCTTTGTACATTTCTTTCATTAGTAGAAATCGTGTATTACTGTATCTCTGTGTTTATGGTTGCATATCTGATATATTTCTGTTATAATTATTGGATATATGCGATATCTCTGTGCATTTATTTATTATATCTCTGCTCTCATTTCATACCGAAAATAATCCGGATTAGTGGTATCAGAGCAGGCTGTTCTTGATCATTTTTTTCAGTGCATGTCCCCGACGAGGTCTGAGTATAGCAAGTTGGATCTCGAGATTGTTTCTCTTGAGGAAAATCGCTCTCGCACACCCAAGAAACCCTCAATGGTGGAAGAAAAGAAAAATGACGGAGCAGACGATCCTATTAGTCTGTTGCTTGAGCAAGCTCTCACGCGACAGAGGGATGAAATGATGGAGAATTTTTTCCACATCCTTCAACACCTACAGATAGAAACAAGCGCATCTTCATCAAGAGACCACTTTGGAGGCACCTCGCCTTTCAAGGTACAAGTTAATTTTGATATTCTTGTATTTGAAGGATATATAGATACAGAATCCCTAGACAAATGGTTAAATCTGCTAGAAGGTTATTTATCTGTTCACAAATTTTCCGACAAAGAAAAGATCACCTTCACACTCCTTAAAGTTCTCCCCCATGTCAAACATTGGTGGGAAAATTATTGGGAGCAAAGTTCCATAGATGATTCTAAAATTTATGGGGTCTATCCCACTTGGGATTTTTTTATGGATGCGGTAAAGGAACAGTATCACCCTGTTGAAAACTACGAGGACCAGTACATGAGATGGACCACACTGTGGCAAGAGAGGGTCCGAGCAGTTCCAGAGTTCACCAATTACTTCATACCTTGCGCACCAAGCTGGGTATCAAAGACACTGAGCGACATTTGGTTCTGAAGTACCGTGGGGCTCTACACAGATACATCCAGACTGAAATGGATTTTTTGGACATCTCATCACTCGGTGCTTCTTATTGATATGTTGTTAAAATCGAGTAGAAATTTAAACACCAGAACAAATGGGATTTCAGATCTGTAAATCCGAAACAACCAAAGTATGACAAAGACAACCCTAACAAACAGTCTCCTGAAAAATATTCCAAGACGCAGGAAAAGACGGGTCACGGGAAGACAAAGAAGGACACCGAAAAATGGTGCGATTTCCACAAAATCCCATGGCACAACACCGATGAATGTCGCTTAAGAAAGTCATTGGTGGATGAGATCAAAGACAAGGAGCCGAACCCTGATTCAGAATCCGATTCTAAAAATACTGGTAAAGGATAGATCATTCACGTAGACCCCACTGCTATTGTCGCAACTTCAACAATTCAACTAGAAGAACCAACAGATCACGAAGACGGGGAGCGCCTTTTTCATTCATAGATGTGGGTGAAGGGGACCCCGCTGCATTTTATTGTTGATGGCAGAATATAGAAGAACCTCATCTCAACAGAGGTCATCAAACAGTTGGGATTGTCGACAACACCAAACCCACAGGCATACAACATCGGGTCGCTTTGCCAAGGACGAGATCTCCATTTCAGCCAACAATGTCGATTGTCATACAACATCCAGACCTTCAAGGATGAGGTATTATGTGATGTTTCCCCACTGGATGTCTGTGATGTTCTCTTGGGACAACCATATATGTGGAAGTGCCATGTTGTTTATGAGTCTCGACCCCATAGTTTCATTGTTACTTTGGGAGGTCATCTCTACAGAATACCAGAGGTAGTTTCGACTATTGTTCCACCTAAAAAGTTTTGCAAGGTAGTATCTCATACTGCAAAATTTAGCTTCTTCACAATCTATTTAAAAGGAGAACAGAAGGACATTGCAACCACTACAGTCTCACCCCAAACACCTTCTATCCAATAGAAGTAGGTCGACAAGGCTGTAGAAAAGTGCAAAGATTCCTTCTGCACACTGTGCTCTCATGTATCTCAACTTGTTGAACAACCTCATCCTCAATAGGTTCTTGACATACTTCCACAAACTGAGCAGCGCGATGTCTCTAGCAATACAAGTAGCTCACCAAGATGCAGATCCAACAAACGCTTTTCCCTCTCCCCTGGGAACTCAACGCAATGGATACCATTGCTTCTTAAGGAGGGAGGATTTATCTAGGTGGATATCGGTGGCCACCCACCTTTTTCGACTGGCTCAAAATAGTTTTCTGGCAATTTTGGCAATTTACTATTTTTAGCATGTTTTAACTTCCAGGGCCATTTTGAGGGCCTAAATGAAGGTTTTTCGAAACCTAGGTTCTCAATGATAACCAAAGGCATGATTGAGCCCCCAAAATTAATCTCCTTGATGATACCTTTCCAATGAGATATCATACGCCTAAAACGAAGATCGTATGCAAAAATTACGACCCCGAGAAGTTGATGTACTAACTTACCCAAATAGGGCCCACATGACTTTTGGCGCTTCATCTCCTAGGGTTAGGTTTTTGGATGTCTAGGGTTTTTGGCATTCCTATTTATTGGAAAAATGCCTTCAGAGCCTCATTGTAATCATCTTCTTGCAAATGCGAGTAGTCGTCACATCTCTTCTCAGAGATAAGCTGCCACCATTCTAGCGAATCTTTCACTCTGTATTTTTACAGTCTCTGTACATTTCTTTCATTAATAGAAATTGTGTATTACTGTATCTCTGTGTTTATGGTTGCATATCTTATATATTTCTTTTATAGTTATTGTATATATGCAATATCTCTGTGCATTTCTTTATTATATCTCCACTCTCATTTCGTGTCGAAAATAATCCGGATCAGTGGTATTAGAGCAGGCTGTTCTTGATCATTTTTTTCAGTGCATGTCCTCGACGAGGTCTGAGTATTGAAAGTTGGGTCTCGAGATTGTCTCTCTTGAAGACAATCACTCTCGCACTGCTAAGAAACCCTCAATGGTAGAAGAAAAGAAAAACGATGGAGTAGACGATCCTATCATTCTGTTGCTTGAGCAAGCTCTCACGCGATAGAGGGACGAAATGATGGAGAATTTTTCCCACATCCTTCAACGCCTGCCGATCGAAACAGGCGCATCTTCATCAAGAGGTCACTTTGGAGGCACCTCACCTTTCAAGATACAAGTTAATTGTGATATTCTTGTATTTGAAGGACAGATAGATGCAGAAGCCCTAGACAAATGGTTAAATTTGCTAGAAGGTTATTTCTCTGTTCACAAATTTTCCGACAAAGAAAAGATCACCTTCACACTCCTTAAAGCTCTCCCCCATGTCAAACATTGGTGGGAAACTTATTGGGAGCAGAGTTCCAAAGAGGAGTCTAAAATATATGGGGTCGATCCCACTTGGGATTTTTTTGTGGATGCGGTAAAGGAAAAGAATTACCCTGTTGGAAACTATGAGGACCAATACATGAGATGGACCACATTGCGACAAGAGAGGGTCCAAGCAGTTCCAGAGTTCACTAATAGTTTCCATACCTTGCGCACCAAGATGGGTATCAAAGACTCCAAGCGACATTTGGTTCTGAAATACCGTGCAGATCTACACAGATACATCCAGACTGAAATGGATTTTCTGGACATCTCATCACTCGGTGCTGCTTATCGATATGCTGTTAAAATTGAGTAGAAATTTAAACACTAGAACAAATGGAATTTTGGATCTGTAAATCCTCAACAACCAAAGTATGACAAAGACAACCTTAACAAACACTCTCTCGAAAACCAGTCCAAGACACAGGAAAATAAGGGTCACGGGAAGACAAAGAAGGATACCGGAAAATGGTGCGATTTCCACAAAATCCCCTGGCACAACACCGATGAATGTCACTCAAAACATTCATTGGTGGCCGAGATCAAAGACAAGGAGTTGAACCCTGATTCAGAATCCGATTATGAAAATGATGGTAAAGGAAAAATCATTGACGTAGACCCGACTGCTATTGTCGCAACCGCAACAATTCAACCAGAAGAACCAACAGATCCCAAAGAGAGGGAGCATTTTTTTGATTCACAGATGTGGGTGAAGGGGACCCTGCTGCATTTTATTGTTGATAGCAGAAGCCAGAAGAACCCGATCTCAGCAGAGGTCGTCAAACAATTGGGATTGTTGACAACACCGCACCTGCAACCATACAACATCGAGTGGATTTGCCAAGGATGAGATCTCCGTGCCAGCCAGTAATGTCGATTGTCATATGGCATCCAGACATTCAAGGACGAGGTATTATGTGATGTTTTCCCACTGGATTTCTGTGATGTTCTCTTGGCCAGCCATATATGTGAAAGCACCATGTTGTTTATGAGTCTTGACCCCGAAGTGTCATTGTTACTTTGGGAGGTCATGTCTATAGAATACCATAGGTAGTTACGACTATTGTTCCACCTAAAAAGTTATGCAAGGTAGTATCTCATACTACAAAATTTAGCTTCTTCACAATCTGTTCAAAAGGAGAACATAAGGACACTACAACCACTACAACCTCGCCCCAAGCACCTTCTATCCAACAAAAGCAGGTCGACAAGGCTATAACAAAGCACAAAGATTCCTTCTGCACACTGTCCTCTCATGTATCTCAACTTGTTGAACAACCTCAGCCTCAACAAGTTCTTGACATACTTCCACAAATTGAGCAACATGATGTCTCCATCAATACAAGCAACTCACCAAGATGCAGATCCAGCAAATGCTTTTCCCTCTCCCCCGAGAACTCAATGCAATGGAGACAATTTCTTCCTAAGGAGGGAGCATTGATCCAGGTGGATATCGGTGGCCACCCACCTTTTCTGACAGGCTCAAAATAGTTTTCTGACAATTTTGACAATTTACTATTTTTAGCATGTTTTAACTTCCAGGGCCATTTTGAGGGCCTAATTGAAGGTTTTTCGAGATCGAGGTTCTCAATGATAGATAAAGGCATGATTGAGGCCCAAAAATGAATCTCCTCGATGATAACTTTCAATGAGATATCATACGCCTAAAACGAAGATCGTATGCAAAAGTTACGACCCCGGGAAATTGATGTACTAACTTACCCAAACAAGGCCCACATGACTTTTGGCGGTTCATCTTCTAGGGTTATGTTTTTGGATGTCTAGGGTTTTTGGAATTCCCGTTTATTGTAAAAAGGCCTTCAGGACCTCATTCTAATCATGTTTTTGCGAATGTGAGTAGCCGTCACATCTCTTCTAAGAGATAAGCTGCCACCATTCTAGCGAGTCTTTCACTCTGTATTTTTACAGTCTTTGCACATTTCTTTCATTAATAGAAATCGTGTATTATTGTATCTCTGTGTTTATGGTTGCATCTATGATATATTTCTATTATAGTTATTGGATATACGCAATATCTTTGTGCATTTCTTTATTATATCTCCACTCTCATTTCGTGACGAAAATAATCCGTATCAGGGGTATCATAGCAGGCTGTTCTTGATCATTTTTTTCAGTGCATGTCCCCGACGATGTCTGAGTATAGCAAGCTGGGTCTCGATATTGTCTCTCTTGAGGAAAATCGCTCTCGCACACCCAAGAAACCCTCAATGGCGGAAGAAAATAAAAACGACGGAGCAGACAATCCTATTAGTCTGTTGCTTGAGCAAGCTCTCACGCGATAGAGGGACGGAATAATGGAGAATTTTTCCCACATACTTCAACGCCTGTCGACAGAAACAGATGCATCTTCATTAAGAGGCCACTTTGGAGGCACCTCACCTTTCAAAGTAAAAGTTATTTTATATTCCTGTATTTGAAGGATAGATAGATGCAGAAGCCCTAGACAAATGGTTAAATCTGCGAGAAGGTTATTTCTCTGTTCACAAATTTTTCGACAAAGAAAAGATCACCTTCGCACTCCTTAAAGCTCTCCCCCATGTCAAACATTGGTGGGAAAATTATATGGAGCAAAGTTCCACAGAGGAGTCTTAAATATAAGGGGTCGATCCCACTTGGGACTTTTTTGTGGATGCGGTAAAGGAACAGTATTACCTTGTTGGAAACTATGAGGAACAGTACATGGGATGGACCACATTGCGGCAAGAGAGGGTCCAAGCAGTTCTGGAGTTCACCAATACCTTCCATACCTTGCACACTGAGCTGGGTATCAAAGACTCCGAGCGACATTTGGTTCTGAAATACCGTGGGGTTCTACACAGATACATCCAGACTGAAATGGATTTTCTGGACATCTCATCACTCGGTGCTGCTTATCGATATGCTGTTAAAATCGAGAAGACATTTAAACACCAGAACAAACGGGATTTTGGATCTATGATCCACAACAACCAAAGTATGACAAAGACAACCCTAACAAACAGTCTCCCGAAAACCAGTCCAAGACACAGAAAAAGAAGGGTCACAGGAAGACAAAGAAGGACACCGAAAAATGGTGCAATTTCCACAAAATCCCCTGGCACAACACCGATGGATGTCGCTCAAAACAGTCATTGGTGGCTGAGATCAAAGAGAAGGAGAAGAACCATGATTCAGAATTTGATTATGAAAATACTAGTAAATGATAGATCATTGATGCAGACTCCACTCCTATTGTCGCAACCACAACAATTCAACCAGAAGAACCAACAGATCCAAAAGAGGGGGAGTGCCTTTTTCATTCAAAGATGTGGGTGAAGGGGACCCCGCTACATTTTATTGTTGATAACAGAAGCCAGGAGAATCTCATCTCAGCAAAGGTTGTCAAATAGTTTGGATTGTCGATAACAACACACCCACAGCTATACAACATCGGGTGGCTTCACCAAGGATGATATCTCCGTGTCAGCCAACAATGTCGATTGTCATACAACATGCAACCCTTCAAGGACGAGTTATTATGTGATGTTGCCTCACTAGATGTCTGTGATGTTCTCTTGGGCCAACCATATATGTGGAAGTGCCATTCTATTTATGAGTCTCGACCCCATAGTGTCATTGTTACTTTGGGACGTCATCTTTACAGAATACCAGAGGTAGTTCTGACTATTGTTCCACCTAAAAAGTTCTGCAAGGTAGTATCTCATACTGCAAAATTTAGCTTCTTCACAATCTATTCAAAAGGAGAACAGAAGGACATTGCAACCACTACAACCTCACCCCAAGAACCTTCTATCCAATAGAAGCAGGTCGACAAGGGTGCAACAAAGCGCAAAGATTCCTTCTGCACACTATCCTCTCATGTATCTCGACTTGTTGAACAACCTCAGCCTCAACAGGTTCTTGACATACTTCCACAAACTGAGCAGCGCGATGTCTCCAACAATACAAGCAGCTCACCAAGATGTAGATCCAACAAACGCTTTTCCCTCTCCCCCGAGAACTCAACGCAATGGAGACCATTACTTCCTAAGGAGGGAATATTGATCCAGGTGGATATCGGTGGCCACCCACCTTTTCTAACTGGCTCAAAACAGTTTTCTGGCTATTTTGGCAATTCACTATTTTCAGCATGTTTTAATACAGATCAGTGGTATTGGAGTAGGCTGTTCTTGATCATTTTTTTCAGTGCATGTCCCCGACGAGGTCTGAGTATAGCAAGTTTGGTCTCAAGATTGTCTCTCTTGAGGAAAATCGCTCTCGCACACCCAAGAAACCCTTAATGGTGGAAGCAAATAAAAACAACGGAGCAAACGATCCTATCAGTTTGTTTCTTGAGCAAGCTCTCACACGACAGAGGGACGAAATGATGGAGAATTTTTCCCACATCCTTCAATGCTTGCCGATAGAAATAGGTGCATCTTCATCAAGAGGCCACTTTGGAGGCACCTCTCCTTTCAAGGTACATGTTAATTTTGATATTCCTATATTTGAAGGACAGATAGATGCAGAAGCCTTAGACAAATGGTTAAATCTGCTAGAAGGTTATTTCTTTGTTCACAAATTTTCTGACAAAGAAAAGATCACCTTCACACTCCTTAAAGCTCTCCCCCATGTAAAACATTGGTGGGAAACATATTGGGAGAAGAGTTCCACAGAGGAATTTGAAATATATGGGGTCGATCCCACTTGGAATTTTTGTGTGGATGATGTAAAGGAACAATATTACCCTGTTGCAAACTATGAGGACTAGTACATGAGATGGACCACACTGCGGCAAGAGACGGTCCAAGCAGTTCCAGAGTTCACCAATACCTTCCATACCTTGAGCACCAAGATGGGTATCAAAGACTCCGAGCGACATTTGGTTCTGAAATACCGTGGGGCTTTACATAGATACATCAAGACTTAAATGATTTTTTTGGAAATCTCATCACTCGGTGCTACTTATCGATATGCTGTTAAAATCAAGCAGAAATTTAAACACCAGAACAAACGGGATTTTGGATCTGTAAATCCGCAACAACCAAAGTATGACAAAGACAACCCTAATAAATAGTCTCCCAAAAACCAGTCCAAGACACATGAAAAGGAGGGTCACGAGAAGACAAAGGACACTGGAAAATGGTGCAATTTCCACAAAATCCCCTAGCACAACACCGATGAATGTCGCTCAAAACAGTCATTGGTGTCCGAGCTAAAAGACAAGGAGCCGAACCCTGATTCAGAATGCGATTATGAAAATACTGGTAAAGGACAGATCATTGATGTAGACCCCACTGCTATTGTTGCAACCGCAACAATTCAACCAGAAGAACCAATAGATCTCGAAAAGGGGGAGCGCCTTTTTCATTCACAGATGTGGGTGAACGAGACCCCGCTACATTTTATTGTTGATAATGGAATCCAGGAGAACCTCATCTAAGCAGAGGTCGTCAAACAGTTGGGATTGTTGACAAAACCACACCCACAACCATACAACATCGAGTGGATTCACCAAGGACGAGATCTCCGTGTCAGCCAGCAATGTCGATTGTCATACGTCATCCAACCATTCAAGGACGAGGTATTATGTGATGTTGCCCCACTGGATGTATATGAAGTTCTCTTGGGCCAGCCATATATGTGGAAGTGCCATGATGTTTATGAGTCTCGACCCCGTAGTGTCATTGTTACTCTGGGAGGTCATCTCTACAAAATAACAGAGGTAGTTCCAACTATTGTTCCACCTAAAAATTTCCGCAAGGTAGTATCTCATACTGCAAAATTTAGCTTCTTCACAATCTGTTCAAAAGGAGAATAGAAGGACACTGCAACTACTACAACCTCTCCCCAAGCACCTTCTATCCAACAGAAGCAGGTCGACAAGGGTGCATCAAAGCACAAATATTCCTTCTGCACATTGTCCTCTCATGTATCTCGACTTGTTGAACACCCTCAGCCTCAACAGGTTCTTGACATACTTCCACAAACTGAGCAGCGCGATGTCTCCAACAATACAAGAAGCTCACCAAGATGCAGATCCAACAAACGCTTTTCCCTCTCCCCCAAGAACACAATGCAATGGATACCATTTCTTCCTAAGGAGGGAGGATTTATCCAGGTGGATATCGGTGGCCACCCACCTTTTCTGACTGCCTCAAAAAAAATTTCTGGCAATTTTGGCAATTTACTATTTTTAGCATGTTTTAACTTCCGGGGCCATTTTGAGGGCCCAAATGAAGGTTTTTTGAGATAGAGGTTCTTAATGATTACCTAAGGCATTATTGAGCCCCTAAAATAAATCTCCTCTATGATACCTTTCCAACGAGATATCATACGCCTAAAACAGAGATCGTATGCAAAAGTTACGACCCCGAGAAGTTGATGTACTAACTTACCCAAACAAGGCCCACATGACTTTTGGTGCTTTATCTCCTAGGGTTAGGTTTTTGTATGTCTAGGGTTTTTGGCATTCCTGTTTATTGTAAAAAGGCCTTCAAATCCTCATTGTAATCATTTTCTTGTGAATGTGAGTAGCCGTCACATCTCTTCTCAGAGATAAGCTGCCACCATTCTAGCGAGTCTTTCACTCTGTATTTTTACAGTCTCTGTACATTTCTTTCATTAATAGAAATAGTGTATTACTATATCTCTGTGTTTATGGTTGCATCTCTGATATATTTCTATTATAATTATTGGATATACGTGATATCTCTGTGTATTTCTTTATTATATCTCCGCTCTCCTTTCGTGCATAAAATAATCCGGATCAATGGTATCAGAGCAGGTTGTTCTTGATCATTTTTTTCATTGCATGTCCTCGACGAGGTTTGAGTATAGCAAGTTGGGTCTCGATATTGTCTCTCTTGAGGAAAATCGCTCCCGTACAACCAATAAACCATCAATGGCGGAAGAAAAGAAAAATGACGGAGCAAACGATCCTATCAGTTTGTTGCTTGAGCAAGCTCTCATGCGACAGAGGGACGAAAGGATGGAGAATTTTTCCCACATCCTTCAACGCCTGCCGATAGAAAAAGACACATCTTAATCAAGATTCCACTTTGGAGGCACCTCGCCTTTCAAGGTACAAGTTAATTTTGATATTCCTGTATTTGAAGGACAGATAGATGCAAAAGCCCTAGACAACTGGTTAAATCTGCTAGAAGGTTATTTCTCTGTTCACAAATTTTCCAACAAAGAAAAGATCACGTTCGCACTCCTTAAAGCTCTCCCCCATGTCAAACATTGGTGGGAAAATTATTGGGAGCAGAGTTCCACAGAGGAGTCTGAAATATATGGGGTCGATCCCACTTGGGATTTTTTTTTGGATGCGGTAAAGGAAGAGTTTTACCCTCTTGGAAACTATGAAGACCAATACATGAGATGGACCACATTGCGGCAAGAGAGGGTCCAAGCAGTTATGGATTTCACCAATACCCTCCATACCTTGCACACCAAGCTGGGTATCAAAGACTCTGAGTGACATTTGGTTCTGAAATATCGTGGGGCTCTACATAGATACATCTAGACTGAAATGGATTTTATGGACATCTCATCACTCGGTGCTGCTTATCGATATGCTATTAAAATAGAGAATAAAGTTAAACACCGGAATAAACGGGATTTCAGATCTATAAATATGCAACAACCAAAGTATGACAAAGACAACCCTAACAAACAGTCTCCCGAAAACCAGTCCAAGACACAGGAAAAGAAGGGTCACGTGAAGACAAAGAAGGACACCGGAAAATGGTGTGATTTCTACAAAATCCCCTGGCATAACACCGATGAATGTTTCTCAAAATAGTCATTGGTGGCCAAGATCAAAGACAAGGAGCCGAACTCTAATTCGAAATCCGATTATGAAAATACTGGTAAAGGACAGATCATTGACGTAGACCCCACTGCTATTTTCACAATCACAACAATTCAACCAGAATAACCAACAGATCCCGAAGAGGGGGAGCACCTTTTTCATTCATAGATGTGGGTGAAGGGGACCCCATTGCATTTGATTGTTGATAACGGAAGCGAGAAGAACCTCATCGCACCAGAGGTCGTCAAACAGTTGGGATAGTCGACAACACCACACCTGCAGTGATACAACATTGGGTGGCTTCGCCAAGGATGAGATCTCCATGTCAGCCAATAATGTCGATTGTCATACGACATTCATCCCTTCAAGGATGAGGTATTATGCAATGTTGCTCCACTGGATGTCTGTGATGTTCTCTTGGGCAAGCCATATATGTGGAAGCACCATGTTGTTTATGAGTCTCGACCTCGTAGTGTCATTTTTACTTTGGGAGGTCATCTCTATAGAATACCAGAGGTAGTTCCGACTATTGTTCCACCTAAAAATTTCTGCAAGGTAGTATCTCATACTGCAAAATTTAGCTTCTTCACAATTTGTTCAAAAGGAGAACATAAGGACACTGCAACCACTACAGCCTCGCCCTGAGCACCTTCTATCTAATAGAAGAAGGTCGACAAGGATGTAGTAAAGTGCAAAGATTCCTTCTGCACACTATCCTCTCATGTATCTCGACTTGTTGAACAACCTCAACCTCAACAGGTTCTTGACATACTTCCACAAACTGAGCAGCGCGATGTCTCCAACAATACAAGCAACTCACCAAGATGCAGATCCAACAAATGCTTTTCCCTCTCCCCCGAGAACTCAATGCAATGGAGACCATTGCTTCACAAGGAGGGAGGATTGATCCAGGTGGATATCGGTGGCCACCCACCTTTTCCGACTGGCTCAAAACAATTTTCTGGCAATTTTGGCAATTCACTATTTTTAGCATGTTTTAACTTTCGGGGCCATTTTGATGGCCTAAATGAAGGTTTTTCGAGATCGAGGTTCTCAATGATAGCCAAAGGCATGATTGAGCCCCTAAAATGAATATCCTAAACAATACCTTTCCAACGAGATATCATACGCCTAAAATAGAGATTGTATGCAAACGTTATGACCCCAGGAAGTTAATGTACTAACTTACCCAAATTGGGCCCACATGACTTTTGGCGCTTCATCTCCTAGGGTTAGGTTTTTGGATGTCTAGGGTTTTCAACATTACCCTTTATTGTAAAAAGGCCTTCAGAGCCTCATCATAATCATCTTCTTTCTCATGCTAGTCACCGTCACATCTCTTCTCAGAGATAAGCTGCCACCATTCTAGCGAGTCTTTCACTCTATATTTTTACAGTCTCTATACATTTATTTCATTAATAGAAATCATGTATTACTGTATATCTATTTTTATGATTGCATCTATGATATATTTCTGTTATGGTTGCTCTCATTTCATGTCAAAAATAATCCGGATCAGTGGTATCAGAGCAGGCTGTTCTTGATCGTTTTTTTTAGTGCATGTCCCCGACGAGGTCCGAATATAGCAAGTTGGGTCTCGAGATTGTCTCTCTTGAGGAAAATATCTCTTGCACACCCAAGAAACCCTCAATGGTAGAAGGAAATAAAAACAACGAAGCAGATGATCCTATCAGTCTGTTGCTTGAGCAAGCTCTCACGCGACAGAGGGACGAAATGATGGAGAATTTTTCCAACATCCTTCAATGCCTGCCGATAGCAACATGCACATTTTCATCAAGAGGCCATTTTAGAGGCACCTCGCCTTTCAAGGTACAAGTTAATTTTGATATTCCTATATTTGAAGGACAGATAGATGCAGAAACCCTAGACAAATGGTTAAATCTGTTAGAAGGTTATTTCTCTGTTCACAAATTTTCCGACAAAGAAAAGATCACCTTCGCACTATTTAAATCCCCCCCCCATGTCAAACATTGGTGGGAAATTTATTGGGAGCAGATTTCCATAGAGGAGTCTGAAATATATGGGGTTGATTCCATTTGAGATTTTTTTGTGGATGCAGTAAAGGAACAGTATTGACCTGTTGGAAACTATGAGGACCAGTACATGAGATGGACCACACTGCGGCAAAAGAGGGTCCAAGCAGTTCCGAAGTTCATCAATACCTTCCATAACTTGAACACCAAGATGGGTGTCAAAAACTTCGAGCAACATTTGGTTCTGAAATACCGTGGGGCTCTACACAGATACATCTAGACTGAAATGGATTTTCTAGACATCTCATAACTCGGTGCTGCTTATCGATATGTTGTTAAAATTGACCAGAAATTTAAACACCAGAACAAATGAGATTTCGACACTGTAAATCCACAACAACCAAAGTATGACAAAGACATCCCTAACAAATAGTCTCCCGAAAACCAGTCCAAGACATAGGAAAAGAAGGGTCATGGGAAGACAAAGAAATAGATCCTGAAGAGGGGGAGTGCCTTTTTCATTCACAGATGTGGGTGAAGGGGACCCCGCTGCATTTTATTGTTGATAGTGGAAGCCAGAAGAACCTCATCTCAACAGAGGTCGTCAAACAATTGGGATTGTTGACAACACAACACCCGCAACCATACAACATCAGGTGGATTCGCCAAGGACGAGATCTCCGTGTTAGCCAGCAATGTCGATTGTCATAAGGCATCCAGACCTTCAAGGATGAGGTATTATGTGATGTTGCCCCACTGGATGTCTGTGATATTCTCTTGGGCCAACCATATATGTGGAAGCACCATGATGTTTATGAGTCTCGACCTTGTAGTGTCATTGTTACTTTGGGAGGTCATCTCTACAGAATACCAAAGGTAGTTCCGACTATTGTTCCACCTAAAAAGTTCCGCAAGGTAGTCTCTCATACTGCAAAATTTAGCTTCTTCACAATCTGTTCAAAAGGAGAACAGAAGGACACTGCAACCAATACAACCTCACCCTAAGCACCTTCTATCCAACAGAAGCAGGTCGACAAGGCTGCAACAAAGTGAAAAGATTCCTTCTGCACACTGTCCTCTCATGTATCTTGACTTTTTGAACAACCTCAGCCTCAACAGGTTCTTTACATACTTCCACAAATTGAGCAGCGCGATGTCTCCAACAATACAAGCAGCTCACAAAGATGTAGATCCAGCAAACGCTTTTCCCTCTCCCCCGACAAATCAACGCAATGGAGACCATTGCTTTCTAAGGAGGGAGGATTGATGCAGGTGGATATTGGTGGCAACCAACCTTTTTCGATTGGCTCAAAACAGTTTTCTGGCAATTTTGGCAATTTACTATTTTTAGCATGATTTAACTTACATGGCCATTTTGAGGGCCTAAATGAAGGTTTTATTTTTCGATATGGAGGTTCTCAATATTAGCTGAAGGCACGATTGAGCCACCAAAATGAATCTTCTCAACGATACCTTTCCAATGAGATATCATACACCTAAAATGGAGATCGTATGCAAAAGTTATGTCCCTGGGAAGTTGATGTACTAACTTACCCAAATGGGGCCCACATGACTTTTGGCGGTTCATCTCCTAGGGTTAGGTTTTTGGATGTCTAGGGTTTTTCGCATTCTTGTTTATTGTAAAAATGACTTCAGAGCCTCATTGTAATCATCTTCTTGCAAATGCGAGTAGCCGTCACATCTCTTCTCAGAGATAAGCTGCCACCATTCTAGCGAGTCTTTCACTCTATATTTTTATAGTCTCTGTACATTTATTTCATTAATAGAAATCATGTATGACTGTATCTCTATGTTTATGGTTGCATCTCTGATATATTTCTGTTATAATTATTAGATATACGCAATATCTCTGTGCATTTCTTTATTGTATCTCCGCTCTCATTTCGTGCTGAAAATAATACAAATTAGTGGTATCAGAGTAGGTTGTTCTTGATCATTTTTTTCAGTGCATGTCCCCGACGAGGTCTGAGTATAGCAAGTTGGGTCTCGAGATCGTCTCTCTTGAGGAAAATCGCTCTCACACACCCAAGAAACCCTCAATGGCGGAAGAAAAGAAAAACGACGGAGCAGGCGATCCTATCAATCTGTTACTTGAGCAAGATCTCACGCGACAGAGGGACGAGATAATGGAGAATTTTTCCCACATCCTTCAATGCCTGCTGATAGAAACAGACACATATTCATCAAGAGGCCATTTTTGAGGCACCTCACCTTTCAAGGTACAAGTTAATTTTGATATTCCTGTATTTGAAGGACAGATAGATGCAGAAGCCCTAGAAAAATGGTTAAATATGCTAGAAGGTTATTTCTCTGTTCACAAATTTTTCGACAAATAAAAGATCACCTTCACACTCCTTAAAGATCTCCTCGATGTCAAACATTACTGGGAAACTAATTGGGAGCAGAGTTCCACAGATCAAAGACAAGGAGCCGAACCCTGATTCAGAATCTGATTATGAAAATACTGGTAAAGGACAGATCATTGATGCAAACCCCACTGCTATTGTCGCAACTGCAACAATTCAACCAGAAGAACCAACATATCTCAAAGAGGGGGTGTGCCTTTTTCATTCACATATGTGGGTGAAGGGGACCCCACTGCATTTTATTGTTGATAACGGAAGCCAAAAGAACCTCATCTCAGCAAAGGTCGTCAAACAATTGGGATTGTCGAGAACACCACACCCGTAGCCATACAACATCGGGTGGCTTCGCCAAGGATGAGATCTCTGTCATCCAGAAATGTCGATTGTCATACGACATCCAACCCTTCAAGGATGAGGTATTATTTGATGTTGCTCCGCTGGATGTATGTGATGTTCTCTTGGGCCATCCATATATGTGGAAGCGCCATGCTGTTTATGAGTCTCGACCCCGTAGTGTCATTGTTACTTTGGGAGGTCATCTCTACAGAATACCAGAGGTAGTTCCTACTATTGTTCCACCTAAAAAGTTTCACAAGGTAGTATCTCATACTACAAAATTTAGCTTCTTCACAATCTGTTCAAAAGGAGAACATAAGGACACTACAACCACTACAGCCTCACCCCAAGCACCTTCTATCCAACAGAAGCAGGTTGACAAGGCTGTATCAAAGTGCAAGGATTTCTTCTGCACACTGTCCTCTCATGTATATCGACTTGTTGAACAACCTCAACCTCAACAGGGTCTTGATATACTTCCACAAATTGAGCAGCGCGATGTCTCCAACAATACAAGAAACTCACCAAGATGTAGATCCAGTAAACACTTCTCCCTCTCCCCCGGGAACTCAACGCAATGGAGACCATTTCTTCCTAAGGAGGGAGGATTGATCCAGGTGGATATCGGTGGCCACCCACCTTTTCTGACTGGCTCAAAACAATTTTCTGGAAATTTTGACAATTTACTATTTTTAGCATGTTTTAACTTCCGGGGCCATTTCGAGGGCCTAAATGATGGTTTTTCGAGATCGAGGTTCCCAGTGATATTTGAAATCATTATTGGGCCCTCAAAATCAATCTCCTCAATGATACCTTTCCAACGAGATATCATATGCCTAAAACGGAGAACGTATGCAAAAGTTGCGACCCCGGGAAGTTGATGTACTAACTTACCCAAATGAGGCCCACATGACTTTTGGTGCTTCATCTCCTAGGGTTAGGTTTTTGGATGTTTAGTGTTTTTGACATTCCTGTTTATTGTAAAAATGTATATAGAGACTCATTGTAATCATCTTCTTGCGAATGCGAGTAGCCGTCACATCTCTTCTTAGATATAAGCTGCCACCATTCTAGCGAGTCTTTCACTCTATATTTTTACAGTCTCTGTACATTTATTTCATTAATAGAAATTGTGTATTACTGTATATCTGTGTTTATGGTTGCATCTCTGATATATTTCTATTATAATTATTCTATATACACGATATCTCTATGCATTTCTTTATTATATCTCCGCTCTCATTTTGTGCCGAAAATAATCAGGATCAATGGTATTAGAGCAGGCTGTTCTTGATTGTTTTTTTCAGTGCATGTCCTCGACGAGGTCTGAGTATAGCAAGTTGGGTCTCGATATTTTCTCTCTTGAGGAAAATCCCTCTCGCACACCCAAGAAACCCTCAATGGTGGAAGAAAATAAAAACGACGGAGTAGACGATCCTATCAGTCTGTTGCTTGAGCAAGCTCTCACGCGACAGAGGCATAAAATGATGGAGAATTTTTCTCACATCTTTCAACGCCTTCCAGTAGCAACAGGCACATCTTCATGAAGAGGCCACTTTGGAGGCACCTCGCCTTTCAAGGTACAGGTTAATTTTGATATTTCTGTATTTGAAGGATAGATAGATGTAGAATCCCTAGACAAATGGTTAAATATACTAGAAGGTTATTTCTCATTTCACAATTTTTTCGACAAAGAAAAGATCACCTTCGCACTCCTTAAAGCTCTCCCCCATGTCAAACATTGGTGGGAAACTTATTGGGAGTAGAGTTCCACAGAGGATTCTGAAATATATGGGGTCGATCCCACTTGGGATTTTTTTGTGGATGCGGTAAAGGAACAATATTACCCTGTTGGAAACTATGAGGACCAGTACATGAGATGGACTGCACTGCGACAAGAGAGGGTCCAAGAAGTTCCGGAGTTCACCAATCCCTTCCATACCTTACGCACCAAGCTGGGTATCAAAGACTCCGAGTGACATTTGGTTCTGAAATACCTTGGGGATCTACACAGATACATCCAGACTGAAATGGATTTTCTGGACATCTCATCACTTGGTGCTACTTATCGATATGCTATTAAAATCGAGCAGAAATTTAAAAACCAGAACAAATGGGATTTCAGATCTGTAAATCCACAACAACCAAAGTATGACAAAGACAACCCTAACAAAGAGTCTCTCGAAAACTAGTCCAAGACACAGGAAAAGAAGGGTCACGGGAAGACAAAGAAGGACAACGAAAAATGGTGCAATTTCCACAAAAGCCCCTGGCAAAACACCAATGAATGTCGCTCAAAACAGTCATTAGTGGCCGAGATCAAAGACAAGGAACCAAACCTTGATTCGAAATCCGATTCTATAAATACTGGTAAAGGACAGATCATTGATTGTCGCAACTGCAACAATTCAACCAGAAGAACCAACAGATCCCGAAGAGGAGGAGCGTGATTTTCATTCACAGATGTGGGTGAAGGGGACCCCACTGCATTTTTATTGTTGATAGGGGAAGCCAGAAGAACCTCATCTCAGCAGAGGTCATCAAACAGTTGGGATTGTCGACAACACGACACCCGCAACCATACAACATCAGGTGGCTTCACCGAGGACGAGATCTCCATGTCAGACAGTAATGTTGATTGTCATACGACATCGAGCCCTTCAAGGATGAGGTATTATGTAATGTTTTCCCACTGGATGTCTGTGATGTTCTCTTGGGCAAGCCATTTATGTGGAAGCGCCATGTTGTTTATGAGTCTCGACCCCGTAGTGTCATTGTTACTTTGGGAGGTCATCTCTAGAGAATACCAGAGGTAGTTCCGAATATTGTTCCGCCTACAAAGTTCCGCAAGGTAGTATCTCATATTGCAAAATTTAGCTTCTTCACAATCTGTTCAAAAGGAGAACAAAAGGACACTGTAACCACTACAGCCTCGCCCCAAGAACCTTCTATCCAACAGAAGAAGGTCGAAAAGGTTGCAGCAAAGCAAAAAGATTCCTTTTGCACACTATCCTCTCATGTATCTCAACTTGTTGAACAACCTCAGCCTCAATAGGTTCTTGACATACTTCCACAAACTGAGTAGCGTGATGTCTTCAACAATACAAGCAACTCACCAAGATGCAGATCCAGCAAACGCTTTTCCCTCTCCCCAGGGAACTCAACGCAATGGAGACCATTGCTTCCTAAGTATGGAGGATTGATCCATGTGGATATCAGTGGCCACTCACATTTTTTGACTCGCTCAAAACAATTTTCTCGCAATTTTGACAATTTACTATTTTTAGCATGTTTTAACTTTCGGCTCTGTTTTGAGGGCCTAAATGAAGGTTTTTTGAGATTGAGGTTTTTAATGATAGCCTAAAGAATGATTGAGCCCATAAAAATAATCTCCTCGATGATACCTTTCCAACGAGATATCATACGCCTAAAATGGAGATCGTATGCAAAAGTCACAACCCTGGGAAGTTGATGTAATGACTTACCCAAACGGGGCCGACATGAGTTTTAGCCCTTCATCTCCTAGGGTTATGTTTTTGGATGTCTAGGGATTTTGGCATTCTTGTTTATTGTAAAAAGGCATTTAGAGCCTCATTGTAATCATCTTCTTGCGAATGCGAGTAGCCATCACATCTCTTCTCAGAGATAAGCTGCCACCATTCTAGTGAGTCTTTCACTCTGTATTTTTACAATCTCTGTACATTTCTTTCATTAATAGAAATCATGTATTACTGTATCTCTTTTTTATGGTTGCATCTCTGATATATTTATGTTATAATTATTGGATATACGCGATATCTCTGTGCATTTCTTTATTATATCTCCGCTCTCATTTCGTGCCGAAAATAATCTGGATTAGTGATATCAGAGCATGCTATTCTTGATCTTTTTTTTTCAGTGCATGTCCCTGAAGAGGTCTGAGTATAGAAATTTGGGTCTTGAGATTGTCTCTCTTGAGGAAAATCCCTCTCACACACCCAAGAAACCCACAATAGTGGAAGAAAAGAAAAATGATGGAGCAGACGATCCTATTAGTCTGTTGCTTGAGCAAGCTCTCATGCGACAGAGGGACGAAATGATGGAGAAATTTTCCCACATCCTTCAATGCCTGTCGATAGAAACAAGTGCATCTTCATCAAGAGGCCACTTTGGAGACACCTCACCTTTCAAGGTACAAGCTAATTTTGATATTCCTGTATTTGAAGGACAGATAGATGCAAAATCCCTAGACAAATGGTTAAATCTACTAGAAAGTTATTTCTCTATTCCCAAATTTTCCGTCAAAGAAAAGATCACCTTCGCACTCCTTAAAGCTCTCCCCCATGTCAAACATTGGTGGGAAACTTATTGGGAGCAGAGTTCCACAAAGGAGTCTGAAATATATGGGGTCGATCCCACTTGAAATTTTTTTTTGGATGCGGTAAAGGAACATTATTACCCTGTTGGAAACTATGAGGACCAGTACATGAGATGGACCACGCTGGGTCAAGAGAGGGTCCAAGCAATTCCGGAGTTCACCAATACCTTCCATACCTTGCGCACCATGCTGGGTATCAAATATTCTGAGCGAAATTTGGTTTTGAAATACTGTGGGGCTCTACACAGATACATCCAGATTGAAAATGATTTTCTGGACATCTCATTACTCGGTGCTTCTTATCGATATGTTGTTAAAATTGAGAAGAAATTTAAACACTAGAACAAACAGGATTTTGGATCTGTAAATCCGCAACAACCAAAGTATGACAAAGACAACCCTAATAAACAGTCTCCCGAAAACCAGTCCAAGACACAGGAAAAGAAGGGTCACGGGAAGGCAAAGAAGGACACTGGAAAATGGTGCGATTTCCACAAAATCCCCTGGCACAACACCGATGAATGTCGCTCAAAATAGTCATTGGTGGCCGAGATCAAATACAAGGAGCCGAACCCTGATTCATAATCTGATTCTGAAAATACTGGTAGAGGACAGATCATTGACGCAGACCCCACTGCTATTGTCGCAACCGCAACAATTCAACCAGAAGATCCAACAGATCCCGAAGAGGGGGAGCACCATTTTCATTCACAGATGTGGGTGAAGGGGACCCCACTGCATTTTATTGGTTATAGCGGAAGCCAGAAGAACCTCTTCTCATCAGAGGTCATCAAACAGTTGGTATTGTCGACAACACTACACCCGTAGCCATACAATATCGAGTGGCTTCACCAAGGATGAGATCTTCTTGTCAACCAACAATGTCGATTTTACATACGACATCCATCCCTTCAAGGACGAGGTATTATGTGATGTTTCCCCACTGGATGTTTGTGATGTTCTCTTGGGCCAGCCATATATGTGTAAGCGCCATGATTTTTATGAGTCTCGACCCCATAGTGTCATTGTTACTTTGGGAGGTCATCTCTACAGAATACCAGAGGTAGTTCCGACTATTATTCCACCTAAAACGTTCCGCAAGGTAGTATCTCATACTGCAAAATTTAGCTTCTTCACAATCTGTTCAAAAGGAGAATAGAAGGACATTGCAACCACTACAACCTCGCCCCAAGCACCTTCTATCCAATAGAGGCAAGTTGAAAAGGCTTCAACAAAGTGTGAATATTCCTTCTACACACTTTCCTCTCATGTATCTTGACTTGTTGAATAACCTCAACCTCAACAGGTTCTTGACATACTTCCACAAACTGAGCAGTGCGATGTTTCCAGCAATACAAGCAGCTCACCAAGATGCAGATCCAACAAACACTTTTCCCTCTCCCCCGGGAACTCAACGTAATGGAGACCATTGCTTCCTAAGGAGGGAGGATTGATCCAGGTGGATATCGGTGGCCACCCACCTTTTTCGACTGGCTCAAAACAGTTTTCTGACAATTTTGACAATTTACTATTTTTAGCATGTTTTAACTTCCGCGGGCCTAAATGATGGTTTTTAGAGATTGAGATTCTCAAGGATAATTAAAGGCATGTTTGATCCCCAAAAATGAATATCCTCGACGATACCTTTCCAACGAGATATCATACGCCTAAAACAAAGATCGTATGCAAAAGTTACGACCCCGGGAAGTTGATGTACTAACTTACCCAAACGAGGCCCACATGACCTTTGGCGTTTCATCTTATAGGGTTAGGTTTTTGGATGTCTAGTGTTTTTGGCATTCATGTTTATTGTAAAAATGCCTATAGATCCTCATTGTAATCATCTTCTATCGAATGTGAGTAGCCGTCACATCTCTTCTCAGAGATAAGCTGCCACCATTTTTAGAAATTGTGTATTACTGTATATCTGTGTTTATGGTTGCATCTCTGATATATTTCTGTTATAATTATTCGATATACGCGATATCTCTGTGCATTTATTTATTATATCTCTTCTCTCATTTCGTGTCGAAAATAATCAAGATCTGTGGTATTAGAGAAGACTGTTCTTGATTGTTTTTTTCAGTGCATGTCCCCGACGAGGTCTGAGTATAGAAAGTTGGGTCTCGATATTGTCTCTCTTGAGGAAAATCCCTCTCACACACCCAAGAAACCCTCAATGGCAGAAGAAAATAAAAATGATGGAGCAGACGATCCTATCAGTCTATTGCTTGAGCAAGCTCTCACGCGACAGAGGGACGAAATGATGGAGAATTTTTCCCACATCCTTCAACGCCTTCCAGTAGCAACAGGCGCATCTTCATGAAGAGGCCACTTTGGAGGTACCTTGCCTTTCAAGGTACAGGTTAATTTTGATATTACTGTATTTGAAGGACAGATAGATACAGAATCCCTAGACAAATGGTTAAATCTACTAGAAGGTTATTTCTCATTTCACAAATTTTTCGACAAAGAAAAGATCACCTTCGCACTCCTTAAAGCTCTCCCCCATGTGAAACATTGGTGGGAAACTTATTGGGAGCAGAGTTCCACAGAGGAGTCTGAAATATATGGGGTCAATCCCACTTGGGAATTTTTTGTGGATGCAGTAAAGGAACAATATTACCCTGTTGGAAACTATGAGGACCGGTACATGAGATGGACAACACTGCGACAAGAGAGGGTCCAAGAAGTTTCGGAGTTCACCAATACCTTTCATTCCTTGCACACCAAGTTAGGTATCAAAGACTCTGAGCGACATTTGGTTCTGAAATACCGTGGGGATCTACACAGATACATCCAGACTGAAATAGATTTTCTGGACATCTCATCACTTGGTGCTACTTATTGATATGTTGTTAAAATCGAGCAGAAATTTAAACACTAGAACAAACAGGATTTTAGATCTGTAAATCCGCAACAACCAAAGTATGACAAAGACAACCCTAACAAAGAGTCTCCCCAAAACCAGTCCAAGACACAGGAAAAGAAGGGTCATGGGAAGACAAAGAAGGACACTGAAAAATGGCGCAATTTCCACAAAATCCCCTGGCACAACACCGATGAATGTCACTCAAAATAGTCATTGGTGGCTGAGATCAAAGACAAGGAACCAAACCCTGATTCAGAATCTGATTATGTAAATACTGGTAAAGGAACGATCATTGACGCAGAACTCACTTCTATTGTCGCGACCGCAGCAATTCAACCATAAGAACCAACAGATCCTAAAGAGGGGGAGCGCCATTTTCATTCACATATGTGGGTGAAGGGGAGCCAGTTGCATTTTATTGTTGATAGCGAAAGCCAGAAGAACCTTATCTCAGCAGAGGTCTTCAAACAATTGGTATTGTCGACAACACCACACTTGCAACCATACAACATCGGGTGGCTTCGCCGAGGACGAGATCTCCATGTCAGCCATCAATGTTGATTGTCATACGGCATTGAGCCCTTCAAGGATGAGGTATTATGTGATGTTGCCCCACTGGATGTCTGTGATGTTCTCTTGGGAAATTCATTTATGTGGAAGTGCCATGATGTTTATGAGTCTCGACCCCGTAGGTAGTTCCGACTATTGTTCCACCTAAAAAGTTCCACAAGGTAGTATCTCATACTGCAAAATTTAGCTTCTTCACAATTTGTTCAAAAGGAGAACAGAAGGAAAATACAACCACTACAGTCTTAGCCCAAGAACCTTCTATCCAACAGAAGAAGGTCAACAAGGCTGCAACAAAGCGCAAAGATTCCCTCTGCACACTGAGCAGCGCGATGTCTTCAACAATACAAGCAGCTCACCAAGATGCAGATCCAACAAACGCTTTTCCCTCACCTCTGGGAACTCAACACAATAGAGACCATTGCTTCCTAAGGAGGGAGGATTGATCTAGGTGGATATCGGTGGCCACCCACCTTTTCCGACTGTCTCAAAACAATTTTCTCTCAATTTTGACAATTTACTATTTTTAGCATGTTTTAACTTTCGGGTCCATTTTGAGGGCCCAAATGAAGGTTTTTCGAGATAGAGGTTTTTAATGATACCGTAAGGCATGATTAATCCCATAAAAAGAATCTCCTCGACGATACCTTTCCAATGAGATATCATACACCTAAAACAGAGATATCATACGCCTAAAACAGGCGCATCTTCATCAAGAAGCCAGTTTGGAGGCACCTCACCTTTCAAGGTACAGGTTAATTTTGATATTCCTGTATTTGAAGGACAGATAGATGCAGAAGCCCTAGACAAATGGTTAAATCTACTAGAAGGTTATTTATCTATTCACAAATTTTCCGACAAAGAAAAGATCACCTTCGCACTACTTAAAGCTCTCCCCCATGTCAAACATTGGTGGGAAACTTATTGGGAGCAGAGTTCCACAGAAGAGTCTGAAATATATGGAGTCGATCCCACTTGGGGTTTTTTTGTGGATGCGGTAAAGGAATAGTATTACCCTATTGGAAACTATGGGGACCAGTACATGAGATGGACCACACTGCGGCAAGAGAGGGTTCAAGCAGTTCGGGAGTTCACCAATACCTTCCATACCTTGCGCACCAAGCTGCGTATCAAAGACTCAAAGCGACATTTGGTTCTCAAATACCGTGGGGCTCTACACAGATACATCCAAACTGAAATGGATTTTTTGGACATCTCATCACTCGGTGCTAGTTATCGATATGCTGTTAAAATCAAGCAGAAATTTAAACACCAGAACAAACGGGATTTCGGATTTGTAAATTCGCAACAACCAAAGTATGACAAAGACAACCCTAACAAATACTCTCCCAAAAACTAGTACAAGACAAAGGAATAGAAGGGTCATGGGAAGACAAAGAAGGACACTAGAAAATGGTGCGATTTCCACAAAATCCCCTGGCACAACACTGATGAATGTTGCTCAAAACAGTCATTGGTGGTCGAGATCAAAGACAAGGAGCCGAACCCTGATTTAGAATCCGATTCTGAAAATATTGGTAAAGGACAAATCATTGACGCAAACCCCACTGCTATTGTCGCAACTGCAACAATTCAACCAGAAGAACCAATAGATCCTGAAGAGGGGGAGCACCTTTTTCTTTCACAGATGTGGGTGAGGGGGACCCTGCTGCATTTTATTGTTGATAGCGGAAGCCAGAAGAACCTTATCTTAGCATAGGTCGTCAAACAGTTTGGATTGTCGACAACACCACACTCGTAGCTATACAACATTGGGTGGCTTCACCAAGGACGAGATCTCCATGTCAACCAGCAATGTCGATTGTCATACGGCATCCAGCCCTTCAAGGACCAGGTATTATGTGATGTTTCCCCATTGGATGTCTGTGATGTTCTTTTGGGCCAACCATATATGTGTAAGCGCCATGTTGTTTATGAGTCTCGACCCCATAGTGTCATTGTTACTTTGGGAGGTCATTATACAGAATACCAGAGGTAGTTTCGATTATTGTTCCACCTAAAAAGTTTCGCAAGGTAGTATCTCATACTGAAAAATTTAGCTTCTACTCAATCTTTTCAAAAGGAGAACATAAGGACACTGCAACCACTACAGCCTCGCTCGAAGCACCTTCTATCCAACAGATGTAGGTCGACAAGGCTGCAGCAGAGCGCAAAGATTCCTTCTGCACACTTTCCTCTCATGTATCTCGACTTGTTGAATAGCCTCAACCTTAACAGTTTCTTGACATACTTCCACAAACTGAGCAACACAATGTCTCCAGCAATACAAGCAACTCACCAAGATGCTGATCCAGGAAACGTTTTTCCCTCTCCCCCGGGAACTCAACGCAACGGAGACCATTGCTTCCTAAGGAGGGAGGATTGATTCATGTGGATATCGGTGGCCACCCACCTTTAACGACTGGGTCAAAACAATTTTCTGGCAATTTTGGCAATTTACTATTTTTAGCATGTTTTAACTTTCGAGGCCATTTTGAGGGCCTAAATGAAGGTTTTTCGAGATCGAGGTTCTCAATGATACCCAGAGGCATGATTGAGCCAACCATATATGTGGAAGAACCATGTTGTTTATGAGTCTCGACCCCATAGTGTCATTGTTACTTTGGGAGGTCATCTCTACAAAATACCAGAGGTAGTTCCGACTATTGTTCCACATAAAAAGTTTTGCAAGGTAGTATATCATACTGCAAAATTTAGCTTCTTCACAATCTGTTCAAAAGGAGAACAGAAGGACACTGCAACCACTACAACCTCGCCCCAAGCACCTTCTATCCAATAGAAGCAGGTCGACAAGGCTGCATCAAAGCGCAAAGATTTCTTCTGCACACTATCCTCTCATGTATCCCGACTTGTTGAACAGCCTCAACCTCAACAGGTTCTTGACATACTTCCATAAACTGAGAAGCACGATGTCTCCAGCAATACAAGCAGCTCACCAAGATGCAGATCCAACAAACACTTTTCCCTCTCCCCCGGGAACTCAATGCAATGAAGACCATTGCTTCCTAAGGAGGTGGGATTGATCCAGGTGGATATCGGTGGCCATGCACCTTTTCCGGCTGGCTCAAAACAGTTTTCTGACAATTTTGACAATTTACTATTTTTAGCATGTTTTAACTTCCGGGGCCATTTTGAGGGCCTAAATGAAGATTTTTCAAGATCGATTTTCTCAATGATATTTGAAGCATGATTGACCCCAAAAATGTATCTCCTCTACGATACCTTTCCAATGAGATATGATACGCCTGAAATGGAGATCGTATGCAAAAGTTACAACCCCAAGAAGTTGATGTACTAACTTACCCAAACGGGGCCCACATGACTTTTGGCGCTTCATATCCTCGGGTTAGGTTTTTAGATGTATAGGGTTTTTGGAATTCTTGTTTATTGTAAAAAGGCCTTCAGAGCCTCATTGTAATCATCTTCTTGCGAATTCGAGTAGCCGTCACATCTCTTCTTAGAGATAACCTGTCACCATTATAGCGAGTCTTTTACTTTGTATTTTTACAGTCTCTGTACATTTCTTTCATTAATATAAATCGTGTATTATTGTATTTCTCTGTTTATCATTGCATCTCTGATATATTTCTGTTATAATTATTGGATAAACGCGATATCTCTTTGCATTTCTTTATTATATCTCCGCTCTCATTTCGTGCCGAAAATAATCTCGATCGGTGGTATCAGAGCAGGCTGTTCTGGATCTTTTTTTTCAGTGCATGTCCCCGACGAGGTCCGTGTATAGTAGGTTGGGTCTCAATATTGTCTCTCTTCAGGAAAATCTCTCTAACACACCCAAGAAAACCTCAATGGCGGAAGAAAAGAAAAATGATGGAGCAGAGGCTCCTATCAGTCTGTTGCTTGAGCAAGCTCTCATGCGACAGAGGGAAAAAATGATGGAGAATTTTTACCACATCCTTCAATGCCTGCCGATAGCAACAAGTGCATTTTCATCAAGAGGCCACTTTGGAGGCACCTCGAATTTCAAGGTACAAGTTAATTTTGATATTCCTGTATTTGAAGGACAGATAGATGTAGAAGCCCTAGACAAATGGCTAAATCTGCTAGAAGGTTATTTCTCTGTTCACAATTTTTCCGACAAAGAAAAGATCACCTTCACACTCCAAAAATCTCTCCCCCATGTCAAATATTGGTGGGAAACTTATTGGGAGCAGAGTTCCATAGAGGAGTCTGAAATATATGGGGTCGATCCCACTTGGAATTTTTGTGTGGATGCGGTAAATGAACAGTATTACACTGTTGGAAATTATGAGGACCAGTACATGAGATGAACCACACTATGGAAAGAAAGGGTCCAAGAAGTTCTGGAGTTCACCAATACCTTCCATAACTTGCACACCAAGCTGGGTATCAAAGACTCTAAGGGAAATTTGGTTCTGAAATACCGTGGGGCTCTACACAGATACATCCAGACTGAAATGGATTTTCTGGACATCTCATCACTCGGTGCTGCTTATCGATATGTTGTTAAAATCGAGCAGAAATTTAAACACCAGAACAAATGGGATTTCGGATCTATAAATCTGCAACAACCAAAGTATGACAAAGACAACCCTAACAAACAGTCTCCCGAAAACTAGTCCAAGACACAAGAAAAGAAGGGTCACAGGAAGACAAAGAAGGACACCAGAAAATGGTGCGATTTCCACAAAAACCCCTAGCACAACATTGATGAATGTCGCTCAAAACAGTCATTGGTGGCCGATATCAAAGACAAGGAGTCGAACCCTAATTCATAATGTGATTCTGGAAATACTGGTAAAGGATAGATCATTGACGTAGACCCCACTGCTATTGTTGCAACCGCAACAATTCAAACATAAGAACCAACAGATCCCGAAGAGGGGGAGCGCCTTTTTCATTCACAGATGTGGGTGAAGGGGACACCGCTGCATTTTATTGTTGATAGCGGAATCTAGAAGAACCTCATCTCAGCAGAGGCTGTCAAACAATTGGGATTGTCGACAACACCACACCCGTAGCCATACAACATCAGGTTTCTTCGCGAAGGACAAGATCTCCATGTCAGCCAGCAATGTTGATTGTCATACGACATCCATCCCTTCAAGGATGAGGTATTATGTGATGTTGCCCCACTGGATGTCTATGATGTTCTCTTGGGCCAACCATATATGTGGAAGCGCCATATTGTTTATGAGTGTTGACCCCGTAGTGTCATTGTTACTTTGGGAGGTCATCTCTATAGAATACCAGAGGTAGTTCTGACTATTGTTCCACCTAAAAAGTTCCGCAATGTAGTATCTCATACTGATAAATTTAACTTCTTCACAATCTGTTCAAAAGGAGAACAGAAGGACACTGCAACCACTACAACCTCGCCCCAATCACCTTCTATCCAAAAGAAGTAGGTCGACAAGGCTGCAAAAAAGCACAAAGATTCCTTCTGTACACTGTCCTCTAATGTATCACGACTTGTTGAACAACCTGAGCCTCAACAATTTCTTGACATGTTTCCACAAACTGAGAAGGGCGATGTCTCCAGCAATACAAGCAACTCACCAAGATGTAGATCCAACAAATGCTTTTCCCTCTCACCTGAGAACTCAACACAATGGAGACCATTGCTTCCTAAAGAGGGAGGATTGATCCAGGTGGATATCGATGGCCACACACCTTTTTCAACTGACTCAAAATAGTTTTCTGGCAATTTTGACAATTTACTATTTTTAGCATGTTTTAACTTCTGTGGCCATTTTGAGGGCCTAAATGATGGTTTTTCGAGATTGAGGTTCTCAAGTCTAACTAAAGGCATGTTTGAGCCCCCAAAATGAATCTCCTCGATGATACCTTTCCAACGAGATATCATATGCCCAAAATGGAGATCGTATGCAAACGTTACGACCCAGGGAAGTTGATGTACTAACTTACCCAAACGGGGCCCAGATGACTTTTGGCGCTTCATCTCCCAGGGTTAGGTTTTTGGATGTCTAGGGTTTTTGGCATTCTTGTTTATTGTAAAAAGGATTTCAGAGCCTCATTGTAATCATCTGCTTGCGAATGCGAGTAACCGTCACATCTCTTCTCAGAGATAAGTTGATACCATTCTAGCGAGTCTTTCACTCAGTATTTTTACAGTCTCTGCACATTTCTTTCATTAATAGAAATCGTGTATTACTGTATCTCTGTGTTTATGGTTGCATATCTGATATATTTCTGTTATAATTATTGGATATACGCGATATCTCTGTGCATTTCTTTATTATATCTTCGCTCTCATTTCGTGCCGAAAATAATCTGGATCAGTGGTATCAGAGCAGGTTGTTCTTGATCATTTTTTTCAGTGCATGTCCCCAACGAGGTCTGAGTATAGAAAGTTGGGTCTCTAGATTGTATCTCTTGAGGACAATTTCTCTCGCACACCCAAGAAACCCTCAATGGCGGAAGAAAATAAAAATGACGGAGCAGACGATCCTATCAGTCTGTTGCTTGAGCAAGCTCTCATGCGACAGAGGGACGAAATGATGGAGAATTTTTCCCACATCCTTCAACGTATGCCGATAGCAACATGAGCATCTTCATCAAGAGGCCACTTTGGAGGCACCTCGCCTTTCAAGGTACAAGTTAATTTGGATATTCATGTATTTGAAGGACAGATAGATGCAGAAGCCCTAAACAAATGGTTAAATCTGCTAGAAGGTTATTTCTCTGTTCACAAATTTTTCGACAAAGAAAAGATCACCTTCGCACTCCTTAAATATCTCCCCCATGTCAAACATTGGTGGGAAACTTATTGGGAGAAGAGTTCCACAGAGGAGTTTGAAATATATGGGGTCAATCCCACTTGAGGATTTTTTGTGGATGCGGTAAAGGAACAGTATTACCCTGTTGGAAACTATGAGGACCAATACATGAGATGGACCACACTGCGGTAAGAGAGGGTCCAAGCAGTTCCAGAGTTCACCAATACCTTCCATACCTTGCGCACCAATCTAGGTATCAAGGACTCCGAGCGACATTTGGTTCTGAAATACCGTGGGGCTATACACAAATACATCCAGACTGAAATGGGTTTTCTGGACATCTCATCACTCGGTGCTGCTTATCGATATGCTGCTAAAATAGAGAAGAAATTTAAACACCAAAACAAACGGGATTTCGGATCTGTAAATCCACAACAACCAAAGTATGACAAAGACAACCCTAACAAACAGTCTCCCGAAAACCAGTCCAAGACACAGGAAAAGAATGGTCATGGGAAGACAAAGAAGGATACCGAAAAATGGTCTGATTTCCACAAAATCCCCTGGCACAACACCAATTAATGTCACTCAAAGAATTAATTGGCGGTCAAGATCAAAGACAAGGAGCCGAACCCTGATTCAGAATCTGATTATGAAAATACTGGTAAAGGACAGATCATTGACGCAGATCCCACTGCTATTGTTGCAACCGTAGCAATTCAACCAGAAGAACCAACAGATCCCGAAGAGGGGGAGTACCTTTGTCATTCATAGATGTGGGTGAAGGGGACCCCGCTGCATTTTATTATTGATAGCGGAACCCAAAAGAACTTCATCACAGCAGAAGTCCTCAAATAGTTGGGATTGTCGACAACACCACACCCGGATACATATAACATCGGGTAGCTTCACCAAGGACGAGATCTTCATGTCAACCAGCAATGTCGATTTTCATATGGCATCCAACCCTTCAAGGAGGAGGTATTATGTGATGTTTCCCCACTAGATGTCTGTGATGTTCTCTTGGGCCAACTATATATGTGGAAGCGCCATGTTGTTTATGAGTCTCGACCCTGTAGTTTCATTTTTACTTTGGGAGGTCATCTCTACAGAATACCAGAAGTAGTTTTGACTATTGTTCCACCTAAAAAGATATCCAAGGTAGTATCTCATACTAAAAAATTCAACTTCTTCACAATCTGTTCAAAAGGAGAACAGAAGGACACTGCAACCACTACAACCTCGCCCCAAGCACCTTCTATCCAATAGAAGCAGGTTGACAAGGCTACAGTAAATCATAAAGATTCCTTCTGCACATTGTCCTCTCATGTATCTCAACTTGTTGAATAGCCTTAGCCTCAACAGGTTCTTGACATACTTCCACAAACTGAGCAGTGCGATGTCTCCAATAATACAAGCATCTCACCAAGATGCAGATTCAACAAACGCTTTTTCCTCTCCCATGGGAACTCAACGCAATGGATACCATTGCTTCCAAAGGAGGGAGGATTGATCCAAGTGGATATTTGTGGCCACCCACCTTTTCTGACTAGCTCAAAAAAAATTTCTGGAAATTTTGGCAATTTACTATTTTTAGCATGTTTTAACTTCCGGGGCCATTTTGAGGGCCTAAATGAAGGTTTTTCAAGATTGAGGTTCGGAGTGATAGTATAAATCATTATTAATCCCCCAAAATGAATCTCCTCGACGATACCTTTCCAATGAGATATCATATGCCTAAAACGAAGATCGCATGCAAAAGTTACGACCCCGAGAAGTTGATGTACTAATTTACCCAAACGGGGCTCACATGACTTTTGGCACTTCATACCCTAGGGTTAGGTTTTTGGATGTCTAGGGTTTTTGGCATTCATGTTTATTGTAAAAATTCCTACAGAGCCTCATTGTAATCATCTTCTTGCGAATGTGAGTAGCCGTCACATCTCTTCTCAGAGATAAGCTACCACCATTCTAGCTAGTCTTTCACTCTGTATTTTTACAGTTTCTGTACATTTCTTCCATTAATGGAAATTGTGTATTACTGTATCTCTGTGTTTATGGTTACATCTCTGATATATTTTTGTTATAATTATTGGATATATGCGATATATCTATGTATTTATTTATTATATCTCCGCTCTCATTTCTTGCCGAAAATAATCCGGATTAGTGGTATCAGAGCAGGTTGTTCTTGATCATTTTTTTCAGTGCATGACCCCGACAAGGTCCAAGTATAGTAGGTTGGGTCTCAAGATTTTCTCTCTTGAGGAAAATCGCTCTCACACACCCAAGAAACCCTCAATGGCAGAAGAAAAGAAAAACGACGGAGTAGACGATCCTATCAGTCTGTTGCTTGAGCAAGCTATGACGCGACAAAGGGACGAAATGATGGAGAATTTTTCCCACATCCTTCAACGCCTGCCGATAGCAACATGCACATCTTCATCAAGAGGTCACTTTGGAGGCACCTCGCCTTTTAAGGTGCAATTTAATTTTTATATTCTTGTATTTGAAGGACAGATAGATGCAGAAGCCCTGGACAAATGGTTAAATCTGCTAGAAGGCTATTTCTCTATTCACAAATTTTCTGACAAAGAAAAGATCACCTTCGCACTCCTTAAATCTCTCCCCCATGTCAAACATTGGTGGGAAACTTATTGGGAGCAGAGTTCCACAGAGGATTCTGAAATATATGGGGTCGATCCCACTTGGGATTTTTTTGTGGATGTGGTAAAGGAACAGTATTACCTTGTTGGAAACTATGAGGACCAGTACATGAGATGGACCACACTACGACAAAAGAGGGTCCAAGAAGTTATGGATTTCACCAATACCTTCCATACCTTGCGCACCAAGCTGGGTATCAAAGACTCCGAGCGAAATTTGGTTGTAAAATACCGTGGGGCTCTACACAGATACATTCAAACTGAAATGCATTTTCTGGACATCTCATCACTTGGTGCTGCTTATCGATATGCTGTTAAAATCAAGAAAAAATTTAAACACCAGAACAAACGGGATTACGGATCTATATATCCACAACAGCCAAAGTATGAAAAAGACATCCCTAACAAATAGTCTCCCGAATGCCAGTCCAAGACACAGGAAAAGAAGGGTCACGGGAAGACAAAGAAGGACACCGAAAAATGGCGTGATTTCCACAAAAGCCCCTGGCACAACACCGATGAATGTCGCTCAAAACAGTCATTGGTGGACGAGATCAAAGACAAGGAGCCGAACCCTGATTCAGAATCCGATTCTGAAAATACTGGTAAAGGACAGATCATTGACGCAAAACCCACTGCTATTGTGGCAACCACATCAATTCAACCAGAAGAACCAACAGATCCCGAAGAGGGGTAGCAAATTTTTCATTCACAGATGTGGGTGAAGGGGACCCCACTGGATTTTATTGTTGATAGCGGAAGCCAGAAGAACCTCATCTCAGCAGAGGTTGTCAAACATTTGGGATTGTTGACAACACCACACCTGCAACCATACAACATCGGGTGGCTTCGCCAGGGACGAGATCTCTGTGTCAGCCAGTAATGTCGATTGTCATATGACATCCAACCCTTCAAGGATGAGGTATTATGTGATGTTGCCCCACTGGATGTATGTGATGTTCTCTTCGGCCAACCATTTATGTGGAAGCGCCATGTTTTTTATGAGTCTCGACCCTGTAGTGTCATTGTTACTTTGGGAGGTCATCTCTACAGAATACCAGAGGAAGTTTCAACTATTGTTCCACCTAAAAATTTCCCCAAGGTAGTATCTCATACTGTAAGATTTAGCTTCTTCACAATCTGTTCAAAAGGAGAACAAAAGGACACTGCAATCACTACAGCCTCGCCCCAAGAACCTTCTATCCAATAGAACCAGATCGACAAGGCTGCAGCAAAGCGCAAAGATTCCTTATGCACATTGTCTTCTCATGTATCTCAACTTTTTGAACAGCCTAAGCCTCAACAGGTTCTTGACATACTTCTACAAACTGAGCAACGCGATGTCTCCAACAATATAAGCAGCTCACCATGATGCAGATCCAACAAACGCTTTTCCCTCTCCCCCGGGAACTTAACGCAATGGAGACCATTGATTCCTAAGGAGGGAGGATTGATCAAGGTGGATATCGGTGGCACCCACCTTTTTCAACTGGCTCAAAGCAATTTTTTGGAAATTTTGGCAATTTACTATTTTTAGCATGTTTTAACTTCCGGGGCCATTTTGAGGGCCTAAATGAAGGTTTTTCGAGATCTAGGTTCTCAATGATATTCAAAATAATGATCGATCCCCCAAAATGAATCTCCTCGATGATACCTTTCCAACGAGATATCATACACCTAAAACGAAGATCGTATGCAAAAGTTACGACTTCGGGAAATTGATGTACTAACTTACCCAAATGGGGCCCACATGACTTTTGGTGCTTTATCTCCTAGGGTTAGGTTTTTGGATGTCTAGGGTTTTTGGCATTCCTTTTTATTGTAAAAATGCCTTCAGAACCTTATTGTAATCATCTTCTTCCGAATGCGAGTAGCCGTCACATCTCTTCTCAGAGATAAGTTGCCACCATTCTAGCAAGTCTTTCACTCTGTATTTTTACAGTCTTTGTACATTTCTCTCATTAATAGAAATCATGTATTACTATATCTTTGTGTTTATGGTTGCATCTATGATATATTTCTGTTATAATTATTGGATATATGTGATATCTCTGTGCATTTCTTTATTATATCTCCGCTCTCATTTCATGCTGAAAATAATCCGAATCAGTGGTATTAGAGCAGGTTGTTCTTGATCGTTTTTTTTCAGTGCATGTTCCCGACGAGGTATGAGTATAGAAAGTTGGGTCTCGAGATTGTCTCTCTTGAGGAAAATCGCTCTTGCACACCCAAGAAACGCTCAATGGAAGAAGAAAAGAAAAACGACAGAGCAGACAATCCTATCAGTTATTTGCTTGAGCAAGCTCTCACGCGACAGAGGGACGAAATGATGGAGAATTTTTCCCACATACTTCAATGCCTACCGATAGAAATAGACACATCTTCATCAAGAGGCCACTTTGGAGGCACCTAGCCTTTCAAGGTACAAGTTAATTTTGATATTCCTGTATTTGAAGGACAGATAGATGCAGAATCCCTAGACAAATGGTTAAATCTGCTAGAAGGTTATTTCTCTGTTCACAAATTTTTCGACAAAGAAAAGATCACCTTCGCACTCCTTAAATCTCTCCCCCATGTCAAACATTGGTGGGAAACTTACTAGGAGCAGAGTTCCACAGCGAATTCTGAAATATATGGGGTCGATCCCACTTGGGAAATTTTTGTGGATGCGGTAAATGAACAGTATTACCCTATTGGAAACTATGAGGACCAATACATGAGATGGACCACACTGCGGCAAGAGAGGGTCCAAGCAGTTCTGAATTTTAATAATACCTTCCATACCTTGTGCACCAATCTTGGTATCAAAGACTCTGAGTGACATTTGGTTCTGAAATACCATGGGGCTCTACACAGATACATCCAGACTGAAATGGATTTTTTGGACATCTCATCACTCGGTGCTGCTTATCGATATGTTGTTAAAATCAAGCAGAAATTTAAACACCAGAACAAACGGGATTTTGGATCTGTAAATCCACAACAACCAAAGTATGACAAAGACATCCCTAACAAACGGTCTCCCGAAAACCAATCCAAGACACAGAAAAAGAAGGGTCACGGGAAGACAAAGGACACCGGAAAATGGTGCGATTTCCACAAAATCCCTTGGCACAACATCGATGAATGTCTTCATCTTCTTGCAAATGTGAGTAGCTGTCACATCTCTTCTCATGGATAAGCTCCCACCATTCTAGCGAGTCTTTCACTTTGTATTTTTACAGTCTCTGTACATTTATTTCATTAGTAGAAATCGTGTATTACTATATCTCTGTGTTTATGGTTGCATCTCTGATATATTTATGTTATAATTATTGGATATAAGCGATATCTCTGTGCATTTATTTTTTATATCTCTACTCTCATTTCGTGCCGAAAATAATCTGGATCAGTGGTATCAGAGCAGGTTGTTCTTGATCGTTTTTTTTAGTGCATGTCCTCGATGAGGTCTTAGTATAGCAAGTTGTGTCTCGAGATTGTCTCTCTTGAGGACAATCACTCTCGCACACCCAAGAAACCCTCAATGGCGGAAGAAAATAAAAATGATGGAGCAGACGATCCTATCAGTATGTTGCTTGAGAAAGCTCTCACGTGACAGAGGGACGAAATGATGGAGAATTTTTCCGACATCCTTCAACGTCTGTCGATAGCAACATGCACATCTTCATCAAGAGGCCACTTTGGAGGCACCTCGCCTTTCAAGGTACAAGTTAATTTTGATATTCTTGTATTTGAAATACAGATAGATGCCGAAGCCCTAGACAAATGGTTAAATATGCTAGAAGGTTATTTCTCTGTTCACAAATTTTTCGACAAAGAAAAGATCACCTTCGCACTCCTTAAAGATCTCCCCCATGTCAAACATTGGTAGGAAACTTCTTGGGAGCAGAGTTCCACAAAGGAGTTTGAAATATATGGGTTCGATCCCACTTGGGATTTTTTTGTGGATGCGGTAAAGGAACAGTATTACCCTGTTGAAACTATGAGGACCAGTACATGAGATGGACCACACTGCGACAAGAAGGGGTCCAAGCAATTTCAGAGTTCACCAATACCTTCCATAACTTGCGCACTAGGCTGGGTATTAAAGACTCCGAGCGACATTTGGTTCTGAAATACCATGGGGCTCTACACAGATACATCCAGACTGAAATGGATTTTCTGGACATCTCATCATTCAGTGTTGTTTATCGATATGTTGTTAAAATCGAGCAGAAATTTAAACACTAGAACAAATGGGATTTCAGATCTGTAAATCCGAAACAACCAAAGTATGACAAAGATAGCCCTAACAAACAGTCTCCTAAAAACCAGTCCAAGACATAGGAAAAGAAGGGTCACAGAAAGACAAAGAAGGACATCGGAAAATGTTGTGATTTCCACAAAATCCCCTGGCACAACACCGATGAATGTCGCTCAAAATAGTCACTGTTGGCTGACATCAAAGACAAGGAGCCGAACCCTGATTCAGAATCTATAAACATAAAAGCTATTGTTGAACTGCGGAATATATAAACATAAAAGCTATTGTCGCAACCGCGGAAATTCAACCAGAAGAACCAACAGATCCCGAAGAGGGGGAGCACATTTTTCATTCATAGATGTGGGTGAAGGGAACCCTGCTGCATTTTATTTTTGATAGTGGATGCCAGAAGAACCTCATCTTAGCAGAGGTCGTCAAATAGTTGGGATTGTGGACAACACCACACCCACAGCCATACAACATCGGGTGGCTTCGCCAAGGATGAGATCTCTGTGCCAGTCAACAATGTCGATTTTCATACGGCATCCAGCCCTTCAAGGACAAGGTATTATGTGATGTTGCCCCACTGGATGTCTGTGATGTTCTCTTGGGCCAGCCATATATGTGGAAGCGCCATGTTGTTTATGAGTCTCGACCCCATAGTTGTGCAGGGTAGTATCTCATACTGCAAAATTTAGCTTCTTCACAATCTGTTCAAAAGGAGAATAGAAGGACACTGCAACCACTACAGCCTCGCCCCAAGCACCTTATATCCAAAAGAAGCAGGTCAACAAGGCTACAGAAAATCACAAATATTCATTATGCACATCATCCTCTCATGTATCTCGACTTTTTGAATAGCCTCAGCCTCAACAGGTTCTTGACATACTTCCACAAACTGAGCAACGCTATGTCTCCAGCAAAACAAGCAGGTCACCAATATGCAGATCCATCAAACGCTTTTCCCTCTCCCCCGAGAACTCAACACAATGGAGACCATTACTTCCTAAGGAGGGAGGATTTATCCAGGTGGATATCGATGGCCACCGACCTTTTCCGATTGGCTCAAAACAATATTCTGGCAATTTTGGCAATTTACTATTTTTAGTATGTTTTAACTTCCGGGACCATTTTGAGGGCCTAAATGAAGGATTTTCAATATTGGGGTTCTCAATGATAGGAAAATGCATGATTAAGCCCCCAAAATGAATCTCCTCGATGATGCCTTTCCAACGAGATATCATATGCCTAAAACGGAGATCGTATGCAAAAGTTACGACCCCGAGAATTTGATGTACTAACTTACCCAAACGGGGCCCACATGTAACACCCTGTTTCCCCCAGTCTGTAAAAATAACTATACTCGCCAAGTATTGTGGAAAACTCAGAAATGTGAATGTGTGATTTGAATGGACCTTGTGAAAAAGGTCGATGAATGTGAATAATATTATTAAAATATATATTGCAGGACTGCTGAGAGGGAATGTGCTAAAAAAGAGACCACAATGGCTGAAGAAAGGTTGTTGAAGGCACCTGGAAAGGTGGCGTTAACTTCCACTGAAACCAATACCGTATTTGGACTTCATTGGCCTAGAGAACCAAGAGTGGCTCACTGGCCTCGAATTAAATGACTCGCCAAGTTGGTAGGTAAATGGCTCCTCATGAGTAATGAGGGATGGGGGTGAACCGCCCATCCATAGAGTCCTCAGACCTGACCACCGTGAGGAAAATTGTGCCACACACAACCTCACCAAAAGGAGAAAAGGCAGAAGGAGTGGGCGATCAAGGGGTAGACACAAGGGAAAGAGAAAGAACTCTGGAAAATACAGAGTGAGTGATAGTGGAGAAGAATGAGAGTAACCTTCATTCTCAGTCACTGGCGAACAGAGACTCAGTCTCACAGCATCGTGGTCTCAGCTTGGGGGTGGCTAGTGGTAAATCCCTTGGGAGTCACTAAGCCTACGGTTGGGTGGAAACAAGCACCCCTCTCAGCGGTTGCAATCACATCTGGTGTTATTTCTGATAAGTGTTTTACATCTTGCATCTTGAAATGTATATTCTGGCATTTATGATCATCTTGCATCTTGAAATTTATATGCTGGCATGTATGCTCATAGTCTCTACATTTTATGAATGGTTTGAGTATAAGACTGCCCGTGTGGTGTTTTAATCAGAAATGGTGTTTGCAAGCTTTTATTGGAAGGACCACGTATGGCTTATGTTTATAGATAGATTTATATTTATATATATATATACGCATATTGAATTAATTTGGACTTCAAGTCTGCTTTTGGGAAATCTATGCCCTTATTCATCCCCAGGAATACTTGGAATAGATCTCTCCATAGAGATACCCTTCTTGGAAAGATTACCAAGAACCTGGAAAAGTATTTGAAGGCGCAAGTCTTAGTAACCCTGTACGAGGAAGAATGATCCTCTTGAAATCTCGAAATGGCAGCGTAGGGATAAGTATCGATCGACGGACGAGATCCTGTCGGAAGATCTGCGGTCATTCACGACCGTTAGATTGGAGGAAGAATTGAGGGTGTTAAATGCCTTAACCCTTTTCCTTTATCTTTGTAAGCAGTGAAGAAATCGGGACCGTAGATCCCCAAGGTTCATGGGAGTATCTGGACCGTTGGTTTTTCCATGTCCAGGGAGCAGCGGGAGAGTGCACAGCGTGGGACAGATCTGAACCATTGTATCTTAGTTAGAAAACCTGACAGTCGTTGGATCTATCAGGAGATGCATGAGGGTTAAGCCCTCATGAACAGAGGCAAAAGTCCAGAAAGAGGAGTTGGTATCGAGGTTTCGGACTTCGGGATTTCAGAAGTCCTGATGACGAGAGGTCGGGAAACTTCACAATGGAAGTCCTGAAATAGATCTGGACCGTTCGATTAAGGGAGGCCACATGTCACGATATCACCCATCTCGAGATCTTGGACTTCAGGATTTCGGAGGTCTCGTTGACAAGAGATCGAGACACTCCATGGTGGAAGTCTCGAAACAATATGGACCGTCCATCCGTGGAGGATACGTGGCGGAGATCGAGAGCCCATCAATATTTCGGGTACCAGGGATTCGAATTGACAGAGGATTTGTGTCACTGGGGGTCACAAGTCGCGAAATCATGAAATGACGAGGACCATCCATCTGAGGGAGGACACGTGGAAATAATCTAGGATTTCAGGAGAGTCCCGAAAGGAAGAGTCCATCGAGATTTCGCAAATCAGGAATTCGGGAGTCCCGTTGACAAGAGGTTGGGCTCTTGTATTCATAAATTCCGAAGAGGACGGAGGTCTTATGAGGAGTGGTCACCTGGATCATGGCATAGCGAGGAGGGCTAATGTGACGAAGGCCATTTCGGGAAATCAGAAATTGGGAATTCGGGAGTCCCATTGAAAAGAAGTCGGAATCTCATACTGATAAGTCCCGAAGGGAATAAGACTGCGGTCTTATGAGAAGTGGTCATACGGGCCAAGGCATAGCCCAGGGGGCTAATTTTTGATCAAAGCATTTTTTGGCGTTACGACGTTTCGTGGTTTGCAGAGTCGAAAGACTCGACCCGCTTATATCGCTGAGTCGCGAAATGCGAAAAGGAGCCTAGTTGGTTGGCTTGTGATCATGATCAACGATCGCATGAAGGTGGAAAAAGGGAAGAGCTAACCTATGCTAAGCCACGTAGGATTTCGGGGATTCTGTCCCTCAAGAAAAGGAAAAAAAATTATTATGCCGTAGTGGGTGTGTGACAAATTGGTATCAGAGCATGGTTACAACACTTGGCCTACTTGGGCTCATGAACGAGTTGCGCAGAAGCTCCGTTCGGAACACTCCTAAAAAGAGTAACCCCTTGTCTTAACCTTCCTAATCAAAACACGAAGTTAAGAATGAAAAAACCCTATTGTGTGCGTGTACACATGAAAATATGAATTATGTATTGGTTATAAATAAATATAAATATTGGCTAACAACCAGAGTTTTTCCTTTTGAACACAAGCGAAAGATCAACTGCGGGAAATTATCAACGCATAGTATGGTGACTCACCATGAAGTGGGAGAGGGCTCCCACAATAGAGACGAAGAGTCTGATGAAAGGAGGGCAGTAGGGACCTCTCCAGATCTAGCCGAGACTGTGAGGAGTCTCATGGTCGAATTACAAAGCTGCAAGGTTGACAATGAAAGGATGATGAAAGAACAAGAAAAGCAAACAGAAATTAACGCAGTTTTACTGTAGAGTTTTTTTTATCTACAAAGACAAATGCAACATGAACCTGAAACTCAAAAACAAGGTCATGTCAGTGGCCACACTGAGAGGAGCACCTCGAAAAAGGTCCACCCCATAGGTAAAGGACAAGCGACAGACGATTCCTTTGAGGAGGAAGCGGGTGATTCAGAGGGCTCTTCTAGCAACAGAACCAGTTCCTACTCTCGAAAGAAACAGAAGAAGCAAAAGCCTTCCAAAGGTAAAAAATTTGAAGAATTCAGAAAAACCAAACCACCCTCCTTCGACAATGAAATAAAGAAGGGAGAGGAAGCAGAGGCCTAGCTGCTTGGATTAAAGAAGTATTTCAAAGTCCATGAATTTTCAAAAAATATGAAGGCCCGAGTGGCCACCTTCAACTTGAACGGAAAGGCTTCCATTTGGTGGGAAGACCTTAAGAATGTGAAAGGGGTTCGCGAAGAGGACCTATCTTGGGAACGGTTTGAGAAATACTTCCAAAAGAAGTATCTGTCGAAAAAATATTTCGATGAAAAGACTAAAGAGTTTTATGAACTCAAATTGGGACAACTCACTATAGAAGAATATGTCAACAAATTCCTCGATTTGTTGAGGTATGTACCCTATATAAAAGTGGAAAAGGCAAAGGTGCAATGCTTCATCAGTGGACTACCTAAGGACTATCGGAACAGAATTGAATTTGATGAGCCAAAGACTCTAGAAGGCACTATTCGAAAGGAAACCTATTGTCATGAATAGTTTGGGCATCGAGCATAACCTCACGAAGGATGGAGATAGAAGAATAGTTCAAGATTTCAGAAAAGGGGAATTAAATCCCCAAGATTTAAGAACTATAAGAAGAACTCAAGAATGAGCTTCCCATCCTGGAGTATGCACCAGCATAATTTCCCCTCCTTGAGTGGAAATAAAACTTCTGGACCCATATCAGTGAAGACTGATAACCCAAAGAGAGAACCTTTGAAATGTTGGGGTTGCGGGGAAGAACATCTATTGAGAGACTGTCCACACTGACAACAGAATAGTCGGAGGATTTATAACATCCAAGAAGATACTACCGTCAATGATGTGGCCAAGAGTGAGCCACAAATTTATGCAGCCTTGGATAATAACCAAGCCGACCAACAAGCTTCAGTAGTGGAAATAGAAGGTATGATTTCCAACCATCTAGTGTCTATTTTAATTGACCCTGGTTCAAATTTGAGTTATATAGCCCCTAAAGTTGTTGATAAGTGTAAACTACAGCCACAAAAACATACCAAGCCATGGTTGGTACAGTTAGCCACTGGCACCAAAAGAAGGGTAGTAGAGGTTATACCAACTTGCCAATTGATGTTGGGTAGATTCCCCACCCAAACAACCCTTAACTTATTACCCCTGGGATCGTATGATTTGATGATTGGTATGGACTGGCTAGCTGCCCATAAAGCCAGATTGGACTGTTACCATAAAACCTTAGAATGTGTAAGTAAAAAAGGGAAAAATATAACCCTTCAAGGGATCTGAAAACCTATCTCGGTGAGACAAATATCAGCGCTGCAAATACAGATGTTGAAAACAATCGAAGGTGACAAACCAAGCCTTGACGATCACCCTAACTTGAGAGAATACAGAGATGTGTTTCTGAAAGAGGTACCGGGTTTACCTCCGAGAAGGGACATAGACTTCTTGATAGAACTTGCACCGGGAGTGGTGCCAATGTCTAGGACACCCTACCAGATGAGCACACCCGAGTTAGTTGAACTCAAGTTGCAATTAAAAGAAATGATGGATAAGGGCTATATTCGGCCCAGCGTGTCTCCATGGGGAGCACCGGTCTTGTTCGTGAAAAAGAAGGATGGTACCCTTAGACTGTGTATAGATTATAGGCAACTCAATAAGGTAACCATAAAGAACAAGTACCCCTTGCCCAAGATCGATGACCTGTTCGATCAATTGGGGGGTGCGTCTATTTTCTCAAAGATTGATTTGAGGTCGGGATACCATCAAGTCTGAATCAAGGGTGAAGACATCCATAAAACTGCCTTCCAAACGAGGTATGGTCACTATGATTTTGTGGTGGTGCCATTTGGGTTGACCAATGCCCCTGCCACTTTTATGTGCTTGACGAACAATGTACTCAACAAATTCCTAGACAAATTTGTGCTTGTTTTTATTGACGATATATTAATTTACTCCAAGAACAGAAAAGAGAATGAAGAGCATCTTAGACTTGTGATGCAAGTGCTAAGAGAACATCAGCTCTATGCCAAATTCAAAAAATGTGAATTCTTCCAGAAGAAAATACATTACTTAGGCCATGTTCTATCCGAAGAAGGAGTAGTGGTAGACCCTGACAGAATCAGGTCTATCATGGAATGGCCTACCCCAAAGGATGTTTCGGACATCAGATCCTTTATGGGATTAACATGATACTATAGGATATTTATAAAAGGATTCTCCAAGATTGGTTGTCCAATCACTGCCCTCCAGAAGAAGGGGAAAAAATTCCTGTGGACACAGAAATGTGAAGAAAGATTTCAAACCCTGAAACATCTACTGACCCATGCACCCATGCTGAAGATCGCCAATCCAGAAGTTGACTTCCTCATGTGCACAGATGCCTGTAAGGAAGGTCTCAGAGGATTCCTTATGCAGGAAGGAAGTGTGATCTGCTATGAATCCCGAAAATTGAATGAGCATGAAGTCAACTATGTGACCCATGATCTAGAGTTGGCTGCCATAGTGCATGGCTTGAAAATGTGGAGGCATTACCTCTTGGGAAGAAAGCTTGTACTTATGACAGATCACTGTGGATTGCGATACCTGTTTGATCAACCAAAGCTCAATGCTAGGCAAGCTAGGTGGATGGCCCTCCTTAGCGAGTTTGATTTTGAAATCAAACACATTAAAGGAAAGGAAAATAGGGTGGTCGATGCCCTTAGCAGAAGTATGAAAACAATTCACCTAGCAACGATGAGCACCTATGAGACAGATGTCAAAGAAAGAATCAGAAATGCATAAGAAACAGATCCCTTCATCCAGACTGTGACCATGTACCTACAACAAGAACCCGTTGGAGTAAAATATGAAGGCCACTAGATGATCGAAAGAGGTCTGCTCACTTACAGAAGCATATTTTATATTCCAGATTGTGACGACTTGAAGAGGTTCATACTGGATGAACTACATAAAAGACCCTATTCTGGTCATCCAGGATACAAGAAAATGATCATGGCCACTAGGAGACAATTCTATTGGCCTGGAATGAAGAAAGACATAGCCGATTACTTGGCCAAATGCATAGAGTTCCAACAAGTTAAAGTAGAACACCGACACCCAGCAGGATTATTACAACCTCTACCAATCCCAGAATGGAAATGGGAAACCATCTCCATGGATTTCATCACCGGATTTCCAACCTCGACCAAACAGAATGATGTCGTCATGGTAGTGGTGGATAAATTGAGCAATTCTACCCATTTCATCCCTGTCAAATCCACTTGCAAAGCAATCGATATCGCCCAGGTATTCATGCAGGAGATATTCAAACTGCATGGTATGCCGAAAGAGATCGTGTCTGACAGAGACACGAAATTTACTTCTAACTTTTGGAAATCACTGATGGTTGGCTTAGAAACCAAATTGTTGTTTAGCACTGCCTATCACCCTCAAACCGACGGACAAACAGAAAGAGTGAACCAAATACTTGAAGACATGCTAAGAATTCATGTAATGCATCAACCCAGGAAGTGGGAAGACTACCTGCCACTGGTAGAATTCGCCTACAACAATAGCTATCAAGCATCCTTAAAGACGAGTCCCTTCGAAGTCCTCTATGGAAAATCGTGTAACACTCCAATCAGTTGGAGTAATCCCATAAACAGGATTTCTTTTGGACCCGACATGTTGAAAGAAATGGAACAACAAGTGACTCAAATAAAACAAAACCTGAAGGTCGCTCAGAACGGACAGAAAAGTTATGCCGACCAAAAGAGAACTCCAAGAGAGTTCAAAACGGGAGACCATGTATATCTCAGAGTTAGACCCAGGAAGAGTTCTCTAAAAATGGGAGCTTGTGCCAAGTTGGCACCTCGGTATTGTGGACCCTTTGAGGTTCTATATAGAGTGGGACCTGTAGCCTATAGGCTAGGGCTTCCTCCCACAGTCAAAGCACATAATGTTTTCCATTTTTCATTATTGAAGAAATATGTACATGATGCTAACCATATAATTGACTGGTATGTGATTCAGGTGGAACCGGAGGGAGAATTTCTACCAGAACCTCAATGCATATTGGACAGAAAGGAAACCCCACTCCAGAACCGAACCATTGCACAGGTCAAGGTGCAGTGGAAACATTTTGGCCCAGATGAGGCTACATGGGAAATGGAGGATGCCATGAAACGAGCATATCTGATTTTGTTTACACCTGTACATGCATGTCAAGTTGATAGATAGAACATCGAGGACGATGTTCCTTTAAGGGGGAGGGAATTGTAACACCATGTTTCCCCCAGTCTGTAAAAATAACTATACTGGCCAAGTATTGTGGCAAACTCAGAAATGTGAATCTGTGATGTGAATGGACCTTGTCAAAAAGGTTGATGAATGTGAATAATATTATGAATATATATATTGCAGGACTGCTAAGAGGGTATGTGCTGAAAAAGAGACCACGATGGCTGAAGAAAGGTGGTAGAAGGCACCTGGAAAGGTGGCGTTAACTTCCACCGAAACCAATACCGTATTTGGATTTCACTGGCCTGGAGAACCAAGAGTGGCTCGCTAGCCCAGAATTAAATGACTCGCCAGGTTGGTAGGTAAATGGCTCCTCATGAATAATGAGGGATGGGGGTGAACTGCCCATCCATACAGTCTTCAGACCTGACCACCGTGAGGAAAATAGTGCCACACGTAACCTCACCGAAAGGAGAAAAGGCAGGAAGAGTGGGTGATCAAGGGGCAGACGTGAGGGAAAGAGAAAGAACTCTGGAAAATACAGAGTGAGTGATAGCGGAGAAGAAGGAGAGTAACCTTCATTCTCGGTCACTGGCGAACAGAGACTCAGTCTCGTAGCATCATGGTCTCAGCTCGAGGGTGGCTAGTGGTAAATCCGTTGGGAGTCGTTGAGCCTATGGTTGGGTGGAAACGAGCACCCCTCTCAGCGGTTGCAATCACATCTGGTGTTATTTCTGATAAGTGTTTTACATCTTTCATCTTGAAATGTATATTATGGCATTTATGATCATCTTGCATCTTGAAATTTATATGCTGGCATGTATGCTCATAGTCTGTGCAGTTTATGAATGGTTTGAGTATAAGACTGTCTGTGTGGTGTTTTAATCAGAAATGTTGGTTGCATGCTTTTATTGGAAGGACCACCTATGGCTTATATATATATACGCATATTGAATTAATTTGGACTTCAAGTATGCTTTTGGGAAATCTATGCCCTTATTCATCCCCAGGAATACCCGGAATAGATCTCTCCACAGAGATACCCTTCTTGGAAAGCTTACCAAGAACCTGGCAAAGGATTTGAAGGCACAAGTCTTACTAACCATGTACAAGGAAGAATGATCCTCTTGAAATCCCAAAATGACAGCATAGGGATAAGTATCGATCGACAGACAAGATCTTGTCGGAATATCTGCGGTCATTCATGACCGTTAGTTGGAGGAAGAAATGAGGGCATTAAATGACTTAACCCTTTTCCTTTATCTTCGTAAGCAGCGAAGAAATCGGGACCGTAGATCCCCAAGGTCCGTGGGAGTATCTGGACCGTTGGTTTTTCCACATCTAGGGAGCAGCGGGAGAGTGCACAGCGTGGGATAGATCTAAACCGTCAGATCTTAGTTAGAAAACTTGACAGTCGTTGCATCTGTCAAGAGATGCATGAGGGTTAAGCCCTTGTGAACAGAGGTGAAAGTCCCGAAAGAGGAGTTGGTATCGAGGTTTCGGACTTCGGGATTTCGAAAGTCCTGATGACGAGAGGTCAGGAAACTTCACAATGGAAGTTTTGAAATAGATCTGGACCGTTTGATTAAGGGAGGCCACGTGTCGTGAGATCACCCATCTCGGGATCTTAGACTTCGGGATTTCAGAGGTCTCATTGACAAGAGATCGGGACACTCCATGGTGGAAGTCCCGAAACAATCTGGACCGTCCATTCGTGAAGGACACGTGGCAGAGATCGAGATCCCATCGGTATTTTGGGTACAGGGTATTCGAATTAATAGAGGATTTGTGTCACTGGGGATCACAAGTCGTGAAATCACGAAATGACGAGGACCATCCATTTGAGGGAGGACACGTGGCAACAATTCAGGATTTCAGGAGAGTCTCGAAAGGAAGAGTCCATCAGGATTTCGCAAATCGGGAATTCGGGAGTCTCGTTGACAAGAGTTTGGGCTCTTGTATTCATAAATTATGAAAGAAAGAGGACAGAGGTCTTATGAGGAGTGGTCACCTGGATCAGGGCATAGCCCAGAGGTCTAATGTGACGAAGGCCATTTCGGGAAATCGAAAATCGGGAATTCGGGAGTCCCATTGACAAGAAGTCAGACTCTCATACTGATAAGTCCCAAAGGGAATAAGATTGTGGTCTTATGAGAAGTGGTCATATGGGCCAAGGCATAGCCTAGGGGGTTAATTTTCGATCAAAGCATTTTTCGGCGTTACAACGTTTTTGGGTTTGCAGAGTCGAAAGGCTCGACCCACTTATATCGCTTAGTCGCGAAATGCGAAAAGCCGCCTAGTTGTTTGGCCTGTGATCATGATCAACGATAGCATGAATGTGGAAAAAGGGAAGAGCTAACCTGTGCTAAGCCCCGTAGGATTTCGGGGATTCTGTCCCTCGAGAAAAGGCGAAAAATTTATTATGCCGCAGTGGGTGTGTGACACCACATGACTTTTGGCGCTTCATCTCCTAGGGTTAGGTTTTTGGATGTCTATGGTTTTTGTCATTCCTATTTATTGTAAAAAGGCCTTCAGAGCCTCATTGTAATCATCTTCTTTCGAATGCGAGTAGCCGTCACATCTATTTTCAGAGATAAGCTACAACCATTCTAGTGAGTCTTTCACTTTGTATTTTTATAGTCTCGGTACATTTCTTTCATTAATAGAAATCATGTATTACTGTATCTTTGTTTTTATGGTTGCATCTCTTATATATTTCTGTTATAATTATTGGATATATGCGATATCTCTGTGCATTTATTTATTATATCTCCGCTCTCATTTCGTACCAAAAATTATCCGGATCAATGGTATCAGAGCAGGTTGTTCTTGATCATTTTTTTTGTTGCATGTCCCCGACAAGGTCTGAGTATAGCAAGTTGGGTCTCGGGATTGTCTCTCTTGAGGAAAATCGCTCTCGCAAACCCAAGAAACCCTCAATAGCGGAAGAAAAGAAAAACGACGGAGCATACAATCCTATCAGTCTGTTGCTTGAGCAAGCTCTCATGCGACAGAGGGACAAAATGACAGAGAATTTTTCCCACATCCTTCAACACCTGCCGATAGCAACAGACGCATATTCATCAAGAGGCCACTTTGGAGGCACCTCGCCTTTCAAGGTAAAAGCTAATTTTGATATTCCTATATTTGAAGGACAGATATATGCAGAATCCCTAGACAAATGGTTAAATATGCTAGAAGGTTATTTCTCTGTTCATAAATTTTTCGACAAAGAAAAGATCACCTTCGCACTCCTTAAAGCTCTCCCCCATGTCAAACATTGGTGGGAAACTTATTGGGAGTAGAGTTCCACAGAGGAGTCTAAAATATATGGGGTCGATCCCACTTGGGATTTTTTTGTGGATGCGGTAAAGGAAGAGTATTACCCTGTTGGAAACTATGAGGACCAATACATGAGATGGACCACACTGCGGCAAGAGAGGGTCCAAGTAGTTCCGGAGTTCACCAATACCTTCCATACCTTGCGCACCAAGATGGGTATCAAAGACTTCGAGAGACATTTGGTTCTGAAATACCATGGGTATCTACATAGATACATCCATACTAAAATGGATTTTCTGGACATCTCATCACTGGGTGCTGCTTATCGATATGCTATTAAAATCAAGCAGAAATTTAAACACCAGAACAAATAGGATTTAGGATCTGTAAATTCGCAACAAACAAAGTATGATAAAGACAACCCTAACAAACAGTCTCCCGAAAACGAGTCCAAGACACATGAAAAGAAGGGTCACGGGAAGACAAAGAAGGACACCGGAAAATGGTGTGATTTCCATAAAATCCCCTGGCACAACACCGATGAATGTCTCTCAAAGCAGTCATTGGTGGTTGAGATAAAGACAAGGAGCCGAACCCCGATTTGGAATCCGATTCTGAAAATACTGGTAAAGGAAAGATCATTGACGCAGACCCCACTGCTATTGTCACAACCGCAACAATTCAACCAGAAGGACCAATAGATCCCGAAGAGGGGGATCGTCATTTTCATTCACAGATAAGGGTTAACAGGACCCCATTGCATTTTATTGTTGATAGTGGAAGCCAGAACAACCTCATCTCAGCAGAGGAAGTCAAATAGTTTGGATTGTCGACAACACCACACTCGTAGCCATACAACATCGGGTGGCTTCACCAAGGACGGGATATATGTGTCAGCCAATAATGTCTATTTTCATACATCATCCAGCCCTTCAAGGACGAGGTATTATGTGATGTTTCCCCACTGGATGCCTGTGATGTTCTCTTGGGCCAACCATATACGTGGAAGCGCCATGCTATTTATGAGTCTCGACCCCGTAGTGTCATTGTTACTTTGGGAGGTCATCTCTACAGAATACCAGAGGTAGTTCTGACTATTATTCCACCTAAAACGTTCTTCAAGGTAGTATCTCATACTGCAAAATTTAGCTTCTTCACAATGTGTTCAAAAGCAGAATAGAAGGACACTGCAACCAGTACAACCTCGCCCCAAGCACCTTCTATCCAACAGATGCAGGTCGACAAGCCTACATCCAAGCAAAAAGATTCCTTCTGCACAATGTCCTCTCATGTATCTCAACTTGTTGAATAGCCTCAGCCTCAACAGGTTCTTGACATACTTCCACAAACTGAGCAGCACGATGTCTCCAGCAATACAAGCAGCTCACCAAGATGGAGATCCAACAAATGCTTTTCCCTCTCCCATGGGAACTCAATGCTTCCTAAGGAGGGAGGATTGATCTGGGTGGATATCGGTGGCCACCCACCTTTTCCGACTGGCTCAATACAGTTTTCTGGCAATTTTGACAATTTACTATTTTTAGCATGTTTTAAGTTACGGGGCCATTTTGAGACCCTAAATGAAGGTTTTTCAAGATTGAGGTTCTCAATGATAGTCAAAGACTTGAATGAGCCCCCAAAATGAATTTCCTTGACAATACCTTTCCAACGAGATATCATACACCTAAAATGGAGATCGTATGCAAAAGTTACGACCTCGGGAAGTTGATGTACTAACTTACCCAAACAGGACCCACATGACTTTTGGCGCTTCATCTCCTAGGGTTAGGTTTTTGGATGTCTAGGGTTTTTGGCATTCCTGTTTATTGTAAAAAGGCCTTCAGAGCCTCATTGTAATCATCTTCTTGCGAATGCGAGTAGCCGTCACATCTCTTCTCAGAGATAAGTTTCCACCATTCTAGCGAGTCTTTCACTCTGTGTATTTTTACAGTCTCTATACATTTATTTCATTAATAGAAATCGTGTATTACTGTATCTATATGTTAATGGTTGCATCTCTGATATATTTCTGTTATAATTATTGGATATATGCGATATCTCTGTGCATTTCTTTATTATATCTTCACTCTCATTTCGTGCCGAAACTAATCCAGATCAGTGGTATCAGAGCAGGTTGTTCTTGATCATTTTTTTCAGTGCATGTCCCCAACGAGGTTTGAGTATAGCAAGTTGGGTCTCAAGATTGTCTCTCTTGAGGACAATCGCTCTCGCACACCCAAGAAACCCTCAATGGTGGAAGAAAAGAAAAACGACGGAGAAGATGATCCAATCAGTCTGTTTCTTGAGCAAGCTCTCACGCGACAGAGGAACGAAATGATGGAGAATTTTTCCCACATCCTTCAACGCCTGCCGATAGAAACATGCGCATCTTCATCAAGAGGCCACTTTGGAGGCACCTTGCCTTTCAAGGTACAAGTTAATTTTGATATTCCTGTATTTGAAGGACAGATAGATGTAGAAGCCCTAGACAAATGATTAAATCTGCTAGAAGGTTATTTCTCTGTTCACAAATTTTCCGACAAAGAAAATATCACCTTCACACTTCTTAAAGATCTCCCCCATGTCAAACATTGGTGGGAAACTTATTGGGAGAAGAGTTCCATAGAGGAGTCTGAAATATATGGGGTCGATCCCACTTGGGATTTTTTTGTGGACGCGGTAAAGGAACGGTATTACCCTGTTGGAAACTATGAGGACCAGTGCATGAGATGGACCACACTACGACAACAGAGGGTCCAAGAAGTTTCAGAGTTCACCAATACCTTCCATACCTTTCGCACCAAGCTGGGTATCAAAGACTCTGCGCGACATTTGGTTCTGAAATACCGTGGGGTTCTACACAGATACATCTAGACTGAAATGGATTTTCTAGACATCTCATCACTCGGTGTTGCTTATCAATAGAGCAGAAATTTAAACACGAGAAAAAACAGGATTTTGGATCTATAAATCCGCAACGACCAAAGTATGACAAAGACAACCCTAACAAATATTCTCCCAAAAACCAGTCCAAGACACAGGAAAAGAAGGGTCACGGGAAGACAAAGGACACTGGAAAATGGTGCGATTTCCACAAAATCCCCTGGCACAACACCGATGAATGTCGCTCAAAACATTCATTGGTGGCTGAGATCAAAGACAAGGAGCCGAACCCTGATTCAGAATCTGATTCTGAAAATACTGGTAAAGGATAGATCATTGACGCAAACCCCACTACTATTGTCGCAACCGCAACAATTCAACTAGAAAAACCAACAGATCCCGAAGAGGGGGAGCACCTTTTTCATTCACAGATGTGGGTGAAGGGGACCCGACTGCATTTTATTGTTGATAACAGAAGCCAGAAGAACCTCATCTCAGCAGAGGTCGTCAAACAGTTGCGATTATCGACAACACCACACGCACAGCCATACAACATCGGGTGGCTTCGCCAAGGACGAGATCTCTGCATCAACCAACAATGTCGATTGTCATATGACATCAAGCCCTTCAAGGATGAGGTATTATGTGATGTTTCCCCACTGGATGTATGTGATGTTCTCTTGGGCTAGCCATATATGTGGAAGCACCATGTTGTTTATGAGTCTCTACCCCGTAGTGTCATTGTTACTTTGGGAGGTCATATCCACAGAATTCCAGAGGTAGTTCTGACTATTGTTCCACCTAAAAAGTTTCGCAAGGTAGTATCTCCTACTGCAAAAATTAGCTTCTTCACAATCTATTCAAAAGGAGAACAGTAGGACACTGCAACCACTACAGCCTCGCCCCAAGAACCTTCTATCCAACAGAAGCAGGTCGACAAGGCTACAACAAAGCATAAATATTCCTTCTGCACATTGTCTTGTCATGTATCTCGAATTGTTGAACAACCTCGGCCTCAACAGGTTCTTGACATACTTCCACAAACTGAGCAACACGATGTCTCCAACAATACAAGCAACTCACCAAGATGCATATCCAACAAACGCTTTTCCCTCTCCCCCGAGAACTCAATGCAATGGAGACCATTTCTTCCTAAGGAGGGAGCATTGATCCAGGTGGATATCGGTGGCCACCCACCTTTTCCATCTGGCTCAAAACAGTTTTCTGGCACTTTTGCCAATTTACTATTTTTAGCATGTTTTAACTTCTGGGGCCATTTTGAGGGCCTAAATGAAGTTTTTTCGAGATCGAGGTTCTCAATGATATCCAAAAGCATGATTAGGCCCCCAAAATGAATCTCTTTGACGATAACTTTCCAACGAGATATCATATGCCTAAAACAGAGATCGTATGCAAAAGTTTTGACCCCATGAAGTTGATGTACTAACTTACCCAAACATGGCCCACATGACTTTTGGTGCTTCATCTCCTGGGGTTAGGTTTTTGGATGTCTAGGGTTTTTGGCATTCCTGTTTATTGTAAAAATTCCTTCAGAGCCTCATTGTAATCATCTTCTTGTGAATGAGAGTAGTCATCACATCTCTTCTCATAGATAAGATGCCACCATTCTAGCGAGTCTTTCACTCTGGATTTTTACAGTCTCTGTACATTTCTTTCATTAATAGAAATCATGTATTAATGTATGTCTGTGTTTATCATTGCATCTCTGATATATTTCTGTTATAATTACTGGATATACGCGATATCTCTGTGCATTTATTTATTATATGTCCGCTCTCATTTCATGCCGAAAATAATCTAGATCAGTGGTATCATAGTAGATTGTTCTTGATCATTTTTTTTAGTGCATGTCCCCGACGAGGTCTGAGTATAGCAAGTTGGGTCTCGAGATTGTCTCTCTTGAGGAAAATCTCTCTTGCACACCCAAGGAACCCTCAATGGTGGAAGAAAAGAAAAACGACGGAGCAGATGATCCTATCAGTATGTTGCTTGAGCAAGCTCTCATGCGACAGAGGTAGGAAATGATGGAGAATTTTTCCCACATCCTTCAACGCCTGTCGATAGCAACAGGCACATATTCATCAAGAGGCCGCTTTGGAGGCACCTTTCCTTTCAAGGTACAAGTTAATTTTGATATTCCTGTATTTGAAGGACAGATAGATGCATAAGCCCTAGACAAATGGTTAAATCTTCTAGAAGGTTATTTCTCTATTCACAAATTTTCTGACAAAGAAAAGATCACCTTCGCACTCCTTAAATCTCTCCCCCATGTCAAACATTTGTGGGAAACTTATTGGGAGTAGAGTTCCATAGAGGAGTCTGAAATATATGGGGTCCATCCCACTTGGGATTTTTTTGTGGATGCGGTAAAAGAACAATATTACCCTATTGCAAACTATGAGGACTAGTACATGAGATGGACCACACTGTGGCAAGATAGGGTCCAAGCAGTTCCGGAGTTCACCAATACCTTCCATACCTTGCGCAGCAAGTTGGGTATCAAAGACTCCGAGCAACATTTGGTTCTAAAATACCGTGGGGCTCTACACAGATACAACCAGACTCAAATGGATTTTCTAGACATCTCATCACTCGATGCTGCTTATCGATATGTTGTTAAAATCGAGAAGAAATTTAAACACCAGAAAAAACAACCCTAACAAACAGTCTCCCGAAAACCAGTCCAAGACATAGGAAAAGACGGGTCACAGGAAGACAAAGAAGGACACCGAAAAATGGTGCGATTTCCACAAAATCCCCTGGCACAACACCGATCAATGTCGCTCAAAACAGTCATGGGTGACCGAGATCAAAGACAAGGAGTTGAACCCTGATTCAGAATCCGATTATGAAAATACTGGTAAAGGACAGATCATTGACGCAGACCCCACTGCTATTGTCGCAACTACATCAATTCAACCAGAAGAACCAACAGATACCAAAGAGGGGGAGTGCCTTTTTCATTCACAGATGTGGTTGAAGGGGACCCTGCTGCATTTTATTGTTGATAGCAGAAGCCAGAAGAACCTCATCTCAGCAGAGGTCGTCAAACAGTTGGGATTGTCGACAACACCACACCCGCATCCATACAACATCGGGTGGCTTTGCCAAGGACGAGATCTCCATGTCAGCCAGCAATGTCGATTGTCATATGGCATCCAACCCTTCAAGGATAAGGTATTATGTGATGTTGCCCCACTGGATGTCTGTGATGTTCTCTTAGGCTAGCCATATATGTGGAAGCTCCATGTTGTTTATGAGTCTCAACCCCGTAGTGTCATTGTTACTTTGGGAGGTCATCTCTACAGAATACCAGAGGTAGTTTCGACTATTGTTCCACTTAAAAAGTTCCACAAGGTAGTATCTCATACTGCAAAACTTAGCTTCTTCACAATCTGTTCAAAAGGAGAACAGAAGGACACTGCAACCAGTACATCCTCGCCCCAAGTACCTTCTATCCAACAGAAGCAGGTCGACAAGGCTGCAGCAAAGTGCAAATATTCCTTCTGCACGCTGTCCTCTCATGTATCTCGACTTGTTGAACAGCCTCAGCCCCAATAGGTTCTTGACATACTTCCACAAACTGAGCAACACGATGTCTCCAGCAATACAAGCAGCTCACCAAGATGCAGATCCAGCAAACACTTTTCCCTCTCCCCCGGGAACTCAACGCAATGGAGACCATTGCTTCCTAAGGAGGGAGAAATTATCCAGGTGGATATCGGTGGCCACCCACCTTTTCCGACTAACTCAAAACTATTTTCTTGCAATTTTGGCAATTTACTATTTTTAGCATGTTTTAACTTCCGGGGCCATTTTGAGGGCCTAAATGAAGGTTTTTTCGAGATCAAGTTATGACCCCGGGAAGTTGATGTACTAACTTACCCAAACGAGGCCCACATGACTTTTGGCGCTTCATATCCTAGGGTTAGGTTTTTGGATGTCTAGGGGTTTTGGCATTCCTGTTTATTGTAAAAAGGCCTTTAGTGCCTCATTGTAATCATCTTCTTGTGAATTCTAGTAGCCGTCACATCTTGTCACACACACACTACCATAATAAATTTTTTTTTGCTTCCTGCAAAATCAGATCCCCCGAAATATCTACGGAGGCCTAGCGCAAACTAGGTCTCTCTCTCTCTCTACTCCCATGTGATCGTGGGTCATGATCACAGGTCAAATAACCATGGCGCCTCTCAATAATTCATGACTCGGCACTACAGAGATGTCGAATCGTTCAACTCTGCAACCGCCGAACCCCGACAAGGCTAGTGACTGGCCAATAGGGACAAATCCCAACAGGGTTAGCGAATGGCCAATAGGAACGGGCCCTGTCGCACGATTGAGTGGAGTACAGGTGGAAATAGGGAATCATGACATGGTGGGTGACGTGATAGGAGACGGGTCCCACTTCACACGCCACACCATTCCAGACCCCCCCCCCCCATTAAAGACATAATGGAAAGGGGGGTACGGAATTCACCTTAGCACCATTGATCAAGGTGAATTAATCATGACCGTTCAAGAGTTGCACATTCGATTCCGGACCCCCCCCCTTAATGGTAGAATGGCAGGGGGGCTCCGGAATGAAGCCTCAGCCGTTGATCTGGGCGGGTGGACTTTGGTCGTCCAGATCTACTCGCTACTTACTCTAATGCGCATTTTTGCCCCAACTTAAAATCAGCATCTCTTCCTCACATCTGACGGTCGTATAGACCCTGATATCCTCCGAAAGAATCTCGTTCGTTCATCGGGACTTATCATCATGAGAGTCCGAACTCTCGACCACGGGGCTCCGGAATTCTTGATCCCCGGTTTCCCGATGTGGTTAATCTCTTGACACGTAGACTCCTTAAATCGGATGGTCCACGACTGCTTCGGGGTTTCCACCATGGAAAGTCTCGATCTCTCATCACCAGGACTTCCAAATTCGCAATTCCTATTTTCCCGAAATCGGTAATCTTGCGACATGTAGCCTCCCTAAATCGGACGGTCCACGACTGCTTCAGGGTTTCCACCATGGAAAGTCCCGATCTCTCGTCACCAGGACTTCCGAATTCACGATTTTTGTCTTCCCAAAACGGGTAATCTCACGACACGTAGCCTCCTTAAATCGGACGGTCCACGACTACTTCGAGGTTTCCAACATGGAAAGTCCCTATCTCTCATCACCAGGACTTTCGAATTCATGATTTCGATTTTCCCGAAACGGGTAATATCGCGACACGCGGCCTCCTTAAATCGGACGGTCCACAACTACTTCGGGGATTTCGCCCCTATTCACTAGGGGTTTGACCCTCGGGTATCTCTTGACAGATCCAACGGTTGTCGGGTTTTCCAGCCGAGATCTGATGGCTCAGATAGGTTCCTAACTTGTGCATTCTCCCACAACTCCCTGGATGTGGAAAAATCAACGGTCCAGATATTCTCCTGGTCCTTGGGGATCTACGATCCCGATCTCTTCGCTACCCATGAGGACATAGAAAGACAAGGTGGTAAGGCCTTAACATCCTACTTTCTCCTATCAATCTAACGATAATGGGTGACCACAGTTTTCCCGATGAGATCTTGTCCATCGATCAACACCTATTCCGGGTTAAGGCGCTTAATACTCCAATTTTTCCTTCTGATCTGACGGTCATGAGTGACCACCAATCTCCCGATGGGATTTCATCCGTCGATTCGATACTTATCAGGGATTTCTTAAGGCCTTGTGCCTTCACGTCCTTTCTCCAGGTTCTTGATGGGCATTTGAGAAGGGTATCTCTATGGGGAAGTTTACCCATGGTACTATCTGAGGCAGATAAGGGTATCACTCTCCCGAGAACCAGACGTGAAGTCTGAATTAGATCAGTATGAATATAAATAACAACTTATGAAATAAGAATCCATACATAGTCTTTTCATTATAAACATACAACTACCAGTACTGATCAAAAAATCATACAGACATTCTTATACTGAAATTATTCACAATTTCACAGCTTATGAGCATAATTGTCAGAATACATATATTTCAAGAAGCTAAAGGAAAAACACTTATCAGAAAGTAACACCAGGAGTTATGTAACTGCTGAGAGGGGTGCTTGTTTCCACCCAATCGTAGGCTCAGCGACTCCCAGCGGATTTACCACTAGCCACCCCCGAGCTGAGACCACGATGCTGTGAGATTGCGTCTTTGTTTTCCAGTGACCAGGAGTGAAGGTTACTCTCATCCCTCTCTGTTATCACTCACTCTGCATATTTCCAGGTTTCTCCCCTCGCGTCTGCCCCCAATCGCTTCTCCCCCACACCTTATCCTCTTGCGAGGTTGCGTGTGGCACGATTTCCCTCGCGCTGGTCAGGCCTGACAGTTCTACGGATGGGTGATTCACCTCCCCATCCCTCATTAATTCCTGAGGATCCATCTACCTACCAGCCCGTGAGACATTAAATTCAGGGCCAGTGAGCCGCTTTTGGTTCTCTAGGCCAGTGAAGTCCAAATACGATATTGATTTTCTGTCGAAGTTAACGCCACCTTTCTAGGTGCCTTCCATCGCCTCTCTGCAGCCATCGTGGTCTCTTTTTCATCATATCCCCTCTCAGCAGTCCTGCAATATAAATTCATAATATTATTCACATCCATCGACCTTTTCCACAAGATCCAATTACACCACATATTCACATTTCTGAGTTTGCCACAGTTCTTGGCCAGTCCAGTTATTTTTACAAATTGGGGGAAACAGGGTGTTACAATTCCCTCCCCCTTAAAAGGAACATCGTCCTCGATGTTCTTATCTTTTAACATGAATTGCATGTACAGAAGTAAACAAAGTCGGATATGCATGTCTCATGGCATCCTCCATTTCCCATGTAGCCTCATCTGGGCCAAAATGTCTCCACTGCACCTTTACCTGTGCAATGGTTCGGTTCCAGAGTGGGGTTTCTTTTCTGTCCAATATGCATTGGGTTCCACCTGGATCATAGACCAGTCAATTATATGATTAGCATCATGTATATATTTCTTCAATAATGAAACATGGAAAAAATTATGTGCTTTTACTGTGGGAGGAAGTGCTAGCCGATAGGCTACAGGTCCCACTCTATCTAGAACCTAAAAGGGTCCACAATACCGGGGTGCCAACTTGGCACAAGCTCCCATTCTCAGGGAACTCCTTCTGGGCTTAATTCTGAGATATACATGGTCTCCCATTTTGAACTCTCTTGGAGTTCTCTTTTGGTCAGCATAACTTTTCTGTCGGTTCTGAGCGACCTTCGGATTTTGTTTTATCTGAGTCACTTGATGTTCCATTTCTTTCAACATGTCGGGTCCAAAAGAAATCCTATTTACAGGATTACTCCAGCTGATTGGAGTATTACATGGCCTACCATAGAGGACCTCAAAGGGACTCATCTTTAGGGATGCTTGGTAGCCGTTGTTGTAGGTAAATTCTACCAATGGAAGGTAGTCTTCCCATTTCATGGGTTGATGCATTACATGCATCCTTAACATATCCTCTAATATTTGATTCACTATTTCTGTCTGTCCGTCGGTTTGAGGGTGATAGGCGGTGCTAAACAACAATTTGGTCTCTAAACCAGCCATCAATGATTTCCAAAAATTCAAAGTAAATTTGGTGTCTTTGTCAGACACTATCTCTTTTGGCATACCGTGCAGTCTGAACAGCTCTTTCATGAATACCTGGGCGATATCTAGCGCCTTGCAGGTTGATTTGACGGGGATGAAATGAGCAGACTTGCTCAGTTTATCCACCACTACCATAATGGCGTCATTTTGTTTGGTTGAAGTTGGCAATCCAGTGATAAAATCCATGGAGATGGTTTCCCATTTCCATTATG
>ML802393.1:237558-254013 GCA_009831015.1 Picea engelmannii
ATCCTTCGAAAGAATCTCGTCTGTTCATCGGGACTTATCATCATGAGAGTCCAAACTCTTAACCACGGGGCTCCCAAATTCTTGATCCCCGGTTTCCCGATGTGGTTAATCTCTTGACACGTAGCCTCCTTAAATCGGACGGTCCATGACTGCTTTGGGGTTTCCACCATGGAAAGTCCCAATCTCTCGTCACCAGGAATTCCGAATTCGTGATTCCCATTTTCCCGAAATGAGTAATCTCACAACACATAGCCTCCTTAAATCGGACGGTCCATGACTGCTTCGGGGTTTCCACCATGGAAAGTCTCGATCTCTCGTCACCAGGACATCCGAATTCGCGATTTTTGTCTTCCCGAAATGGGTAATCTCGTGACACGTAGCCTCCTTAAATTGGATGGTCCATGACTGCTTCGGGGTTTCCACCATGGAAAGTCCCGATCGCTCGTCACCAGGACTTCTGAATTCACGATTTCCGTTTTCCCGAAACGGGTAATCTCGCGACACATGGCCTCCTTAAATCGGACGGTCCACGACTACTTCAGGGTTTTTGCCCCTATTCACTGGGGGTTTGACCCTCGTGTATCTCCTGACAAATCCAACAGTTGTCGGGTTTTTCAGTCGAGATCTGACGGCTCAGACAGGTTCCTAACTTGTGCATTCTCCCACGACTCCCTGGACATGGAAAAATCAATGGTCCAGATGTTCTCTTGGTCCTTGGGGATCTACGATCCTGATCTCTTCGCTACCCATGAAGACACAGAAAGACAAGGTGGTAAGGCCTTAACATCCTACTTTCTCCTACCAATCTAACGGTCATGGGTGACCACAGGTATCCCGACGGGATATTGTCCATCGATCAACACCTATTCTGGGTTAAGGCGCTTAACACTCCAATTTCTCCTTCTGATCTGATGGTCGTGAGTGACCACCGATCTCCCGATGGGATTTAGTCCGTCGATTCGATACTTATCAGGGATTTCTTAAGGTCTTGCGCCTTCACGTCCTTTCTCCAGGTTCTTGATGGGCGTTTGAGAAGGGTATCTCTATGGGGAAGTTTACCCAGGGTACTATCTGAGGCAGATAAGGGTATCGCTCTCCCGAGAACCAAATGTGAAGTCTGAATTAGATCAGTACGCATATAAATAACAACTTATGAAATAAGAAGCCATACGTAGTCTTTCAATTATAAACATACAACTACCGGTACTGATCAAAATATCATACAGAGATTCTTATACTGAAATTATTCACAATTTCACAGCTTATGAGCATAATTGTCAGAATACATATATTTCAAGAAGCCAAAGGAAAAACACTTATCAGAAAGTAACACTAGGATTTATGTAACTGCTGAGAGGGGTGCTCGTTTCCACCCAACCATAGGCTCAGCGACTCCCAGCGGATTTACCACTAGCCACCCCCGAGTTGAGACCACGATGTTGTGAGATTGCGTCTTTGTTTGCCAGTGACAAGGAGCGAAGGTTACTCTCCTCCCTCTCTGATATCACTCACTCTGCATATCACCAGAGTTCTCCCCTCGCGTCTGCCCCCAATCGCTTCTCCCCCACACCTTATCCTCTTGCGAGGTTGCGTGTGGTGTGATTTCCCTCGCGATGGTCAGGCTTGACAGTTCTACGAATGGGCGGTTCACCTCCCCATCCCTCATTAATTCATGAGGATCCATCTACCTACCAGCCTGCGAGACATTAAATTCGGGGCCAACGAGCTGCTTTTGGTTCTCCGAGCTAGTGAAGTCCAAATACGGTATTGATTTTCGGTGGAAGTTAACGCCACCTTTCCAGGTGCCTTCCACCGCCTCTCTGCAGCCATCGTGGTCTCTTTTTCAGCATATCCCCTCTCAGTAGTCCTGCAATATAAATTCATAATATTATTCACATTCATCGACCTTTTCCACAAGGTCCATTTACATCACATATTCACATTTCTGAGTTTGCCACAGTTCTTGGCCAGTCCAGTTATTTTTACAAAGTGGGGGAAATAGGGTGTTACAAATCTCTTCTCAGAGATAAGTTGCCACCATTATAGCGAGTCTCACTCTGTATTTTTACAGTCTCTGTACATTTCTTTCATTAATAGAAATCATGTATTACTGTATCTCTATGTTTATGGTTGCTTCTCTGATATATTTCTGTTATAATTATTGGATATACGTGATATCTATTTGCATTTCTTTATTATATCTTCACTCTCATTTCCTACCGAAAATAATCTGAATCAGTGGTATCAGAGCAGGATGTTCTTGATCATTTTTTTTAGTGCATGTCCCCGAAGAGGTATGAGTATAGCAAGTTGGGTCTCAAGATTGTCTCTCTTGAGGATAATCGCTCTCGCACACCTAAGAAACCCTCAATGGCAGAAGAAAATAAAAACGTCGGAGCAGACGATCCTATCAGTCTGTTGCTTGAGAAAGCTCTCACACGACAGAGGGACGAAATGATGGAGAATTTTTTCCACGTCCTTCAATGCCAGTTGATAGCAACAGGCGCATCTTCATCAAGAGGCCACTTTGGAAGCACCTCGCCTCTCAAGGTACAAGTTAATTTTGATATTCCTGTATTTGAAAGACAGATAGATACAGAAGCCATAGACAAATGGTTAAATCTGCTAGAAGGTTATTTCTCTATTCACAAATTTTCTGACAAAGAAAAGATCACCTTCGCACTACTTAAAGCTCTCCCGCATGTCAAACATTGGTGGGAAACTTATTGGGAGAAGAGTTCCATAGAGGAGTCTAAAATATATGGGGTCGATCCCACTTGGGATATTTTTGTGGATGTGGTAAAGGAACAGTATTACCTTGTTGGAAACTATGAGGACCAGTACATGAGATGGACCACACTGTGGCAGGAGAGGGTCCAAGAAGTTCCGGAGTTCACAAATACCTTCCATACCTTGTGCACCAAGCTGGGTATCAAAGACTACGCAGGACATTTGGTTCTGAAATACCGTGAGGCTCTACACAGATACATCCAGACTGAAATGGATTTTCTGGACATCTCATCACTCGGTGTTGTTTATCGATATGCTATTAAAATAGAGCAGAAATTTAAACACTAGAACAAACAGGATTTCGGATCTGTAAATCTGCAACAACCAAAGTATGACAAAGATGGACCTAACAAACAGTCTTTCAAAAACTAGTCCAAGACACAAGAAAAGAAGGGTCACGGGAAGACAAAGAAGGACACCGGAAAATGGTGTGATTTCCACAAAAGCCCCTAGCACAACACCGATGAATGTTGCTCAAAATAGTCATTGGTGGCCGAGATCAAAGACAAGGAGTTGAACCCTGATTCGGAATCCGATTATGAAAATACTGGTAAAGGACAGATCATTGACGCAGACCCCAATGCTATTGTCACAACTGCAGCAATTCAACCAGAAGAACCAACAGATCTTGAAGAGGGGGAGTGCCTTTTTCATTCACAGATGTGGGTGAAGGGGACCCTGCTGCATTTTATTGTTGATAGTGGAAACCTGAAGAACCTCATCTCAGCAGAGGTCGTCAAACAGTTGGGATTGTTGACAAAACCACACCCGCAACCATACAACATCGGGTGACTTCGCCAAGGATGAGATCTCCAGGTCAACCAACAATGTTGATTGTCATACGACATCTAGCCCTTCAAGGACGAGGTATTATTTCATGTTGCCCCACTGGATGTCTGTGATGTTCTCTTGGGCCAGCCATATATGTGGAAGCGCCATGTTTTTTATGAGTCTCGACCCTGTAGTGTCATTGTTACTTTGGGAGGTCATCTCTACAGAATACCAAAGATAGTTTCGACTATTGTTCCACCTAAAAAGTTCTGCAAGGTAGTATCTCATACTGAAAAATTTAGCTTCTTCACAATCTGTTCAAAAGGAGAACAGAAGGACACTGCAACCACTACAGCCTCGCCCCAAGCACCTTCTATCCAAAGAAGCAGGTCGACAAGGCTGCAGAAAAGTACAAAGATTCCTTCTGCACATTGTCCACTCATGTATCTGGACTTGTTGAACAGCCTCAGCCTCAACAAGTTCTTGACATACTTCCACAAATTGAGCAGCGCGATGTCTCCAACAATACAAGCAGCTCACCAAGATGCAGATCCAGCAAACGCTTTTCCCTCTCCCACGGGAACTCAACGCAATGGAGACCATTTCTTCCTAAGGAGGGAGGATTGATCTAGGTGGATATCGGTGGCCACCCACCTTTTTCGACTAGCTCAAAACAGCTTTCTGGAAATTTTGTCAATTTACTATTTTTAGCATGTTTTAACTTTCGAGGCCATTTTGAGGGCCTAAATAAAGGTTTTTTGAGATCGAGGTTCTTAATGATAAGAAAATGATGAATTGAGCCCCCAAAATGAATCTCCTCGATGATACCTTTCCAACGAGATATCATACACATAAAACGAAGATCGTATGCAAAAGTTACGACCCCAGGAAGTTGATGTACTAACTTACCCAAACTTTGCCCACATGACTTTTGGCGCTTCATCTCCTAGGGTTAGGTTTTCGGATGTCTAGGATTTTTGGAATTCCTATTTATTGTAAAAATGCCTTTAGAGCCTCATTGTAATCATCTTTTTGCGAGTGCGAGTAGCCGTCACATCTCTTCTCAGATATAAGCTACCACCATTCTAGTGAGTCTTTCACTATGTACTTTTACAGTCTCTGTACATTTCTTTCATTAATAGAAATCGTGTATTACTATATCTTTGTGTTTATGGTTGCATCTCTGATATATTTCTATTATAATTACTGGATATACGCGATATCTATGTGCATTTCTTTATTATATCTCCGCTCTCATTTCGTGACGAAAATAATCTGGATCAGTGGTGTCAGAGCATGCTGTTCTTGATCGTTTTTTCCAGTGCATGTCCCCGATGAGGTATGAGTATAGCAAGTTGGGCCTCAAGATTTTCTCTCTTGAGGACAACTTCTCTCGCACACCCAAGAAACCCTCAATGGCGGAAGAAAAGAAAAACGACGGAGCAGATGATCTTATCAGTCTGTTGCTTGAGCAAGCTCTCACGCGACAGAGGGGCGAAATGATGGAGAAATTTTCCCACATACTTCAACGCCTACCGATAGCAACAAGTGCATCTTCATCAAGAGGTTGCATTGGAGGCATCATGCCTTTCAAGATACAAGTTAATTTTGATATCCCTGTATTTGAAGGACAAATAGATGCAGAAGCCCTAGACAAATGGTTAAATCTGCTAGAAGGTTATTTCTCTGTTCACAAATTTTCCAACAAAGAAAAGATCACCTTCGCACTCCTTAAAGCTCTCCCCCATGTAAAACATTGGTGGAAAACTTATTGCGAGCAAAGTTCCACAGAAGAGTCTGAACTATATGGGGACGATCCCACTTGGGATTTTTTTGTGGATGCGGTAAAGGAACAGTATTACCCTGTTGGAAACTATGAGGACTAGTACATGAGATGGACCACACTGCGGCAAGTGAGGGTCCAAGAAGTTCCAGAGTTCACCAATTCATTCCATACCTTGAGCACCAAGATGGGTATCAAAGACTCCAAGTGACATTTGGTTCTAAAATATCGTGGGGCTCTACACAGAGACATCCAGACTGAAATGGATTTTTTGGACATCTCATCACTCGGTGTTGCTTATCGATATGCTGTTAAAATCGAGCTGAAATTTAAACACCAGAACAAACAGGATTTCAGATCTGTAAATCCGCAACAACCAAAGTATGACAAAGACAGCCCTAACAAATAGTCTCCCGAAAACCAGTCCAAGACACAGGAAAAGAAGGGTCACGGGAAGACAAAGAAGGACACCGGAAAATGGTGCGATTTCCACAAATGCCCCTGGCACAACATCGATGAATGTTGCTCAAAATAGTCATTGGTGGTCGAGATCAAAGACAAGGATTCGAACCCTTATTCGAAATCCGATTCTGAAAATACTGGTAAAGGACAGATCATTGACGCAGACCCCACTGCTATTGTCGCAACCACGGAAATTCAACCAAAAGAACCAACATATCTCGAAGAGGGGGAGCACGTTTTTCATTCACAGATGTGGGTGAAGGGGACCCCGCTGCATTTTATTGTTGATAGCGGAAGCCAAAAGAACCTCATCTCAGCAGAGGTCGTCAAATAGTTGGGATTGTTGACAACACCACACCCGCAGCCATACAACATCAGGTGGCTTCACGAGGGATGAGATATCTATGTCAGCCAGCAATGTTGATTGTCATACGACATCCATCCCTTCAAGGACGAGGTATTATGTGATGTTTCCCCACTGGATGTCTGTGATATTCTCTTGGGCCAACCATATATGTGGAAGCGCCATGTTATTTATGAGTCGTGACCCCGTAGTGTCATTGTTACTTTGGGAGGTCATCTCTACAGAATACCAGAGGTAGTTCTGACTATTGTTCCACCTAAAAAGTTCCGCAAGGTAGTATCTCATACTGCAAAATTTAGCTTCTTTACAATCTGTTCAAAAGGAGAATTGAAGGACACTGCAACCACTACAGCCTCGCCCCAAGCACCTTCTATCCAACAGAAGCAGGTTGAAAAGGTTGCAGCAAAGCAAAAACATTCCTTCTGCACATTGTCCTCTCATGTATCTCGACTTGTTGAACAGCCTCAACCTCAATAGGTTCTTGACATACTTCCACAAACTGAGCAGTGTGATGTCTCCAGCAATACAAGCAGCTCACCAAGATGCAGATCCAGCAAACACTTTTCCCTCTCCCCTAGGAAATCAATGCAATGGAGACCATTGCTTCCTAAGGAGGGAGGAATTATCCAGGTGGATATCAATGGCCACCCACCTTTTCCGACTGGCTCAAAACTGTTTTCTAACAATTTTGGCAATTTACTATTTTTAGCATGTTTTAACTTCCGACACCATTTTGAGGACCTAAATGATTTTTTTTTCAAAATTGAGGTTCTCAATGATATCCTAAGGCATGATAGATCCCCCAAAATGAATCTCATCGACGATACCTTTCCAACGAGATATCATACGCCTAAAACGGAGATTGTATGCAAAAGTTACGACCCTGGGAAGTTGATTTACTAACTTACCCAAACGGGGCCCACATGACTTTTGGCGCTTCATATCCTAGGGTTAGATTTTTGGATTTCTAGGGGTTTTGGCATTCCTGTTTATTGTAAAAATGCCTTCAGTGACTCATTGTTATCATCTTCTTGTGAATACGAGTAGCCATCACATCTCTTCTCAGAGATAAGTTGCCACCATTATAGCGAGTCTTTCACTCTGTATTTTTACAGTCTCTGTAAATTTCTTTCATTAATAGAAATTATGTATTATTGCATGTTTGTGTTTATGGTTGCATCTCTGATATATTTCTGTTATTACTATTCGATATACGCAATATCTATTTGCATTTCTTTATTATATCTTCACTCTCATTTCGTGCCGAAAATAATCTGAATCAGTGGTATCAGAGCAGGTTGTTCTTGATCATTTTTTTCAGTGCATGTCCCCAATGAGGTATGAGTATAGCAAGTTGGGTCTCGAGATTGTCTCTCTTGAGAAAAATCGCTCTCGCACACCCAAGAAACCCTCAATGGCGGAAGAAAAGAAAAACGACGGAGCAGACGATCCTATCAGTCTCTTGCTTGAGCAAGCTCTCATGCGACAGAGGGACCAAATGATGGATAATTTTTCCAACATCCTTCAATGCCTTGTCGATAGCAACAGACTCATCTTAATCAATAGGCCACTTTGGAGGCACCTTTCCTTTCAAGGTACAAGTTAATTTTGATATTCTTGTATTTGAAAGATAGATAGATGTAGAAGCCCTAGACAAATGGTTAAATCTGCTAGAAGGTTATTTCTATGTTCACAAATTTTTCAACAAATAAAAGAATACCTTCGCACTCTTTAAAACTCTCCCCCATGTCAAACATTGGTGGGAAACTTATTGGGACCAGAGTTTCACAAAGGAGTCCGAAATATATGGGGTCGATCCCACTTGGGATTTTTTTTTGGATGCAATAAAAGAACATTATTACCCTATTAGAAACTATGAAGACCAGTACATGAGATGGACCACACTGCGGCAAAAGAGGGTCCAAGTAGTTCTGGAGTTCACCAATACCTTCCATACCTTGTGCACAGAGCTAGGTATCAAAGACTCCGAGCAACATTTGGTTCTGAAATACCGTGGGGCTCTACACAGATACATCCAGACTGAAATGGATTTTCTGGACATCTCATCACTCGGTGCTGCTTATCGATATGTTGTTAAAATCGAGCAGAAATTTAAACACCAGAACAAACGGGATTTTGGATCTGTAAATCCGCAACAACCAAAGTATAGCAAAGACAACCCTAAAAAACAGTCTCCCGAAAACTAGTCCAAGACACAGGAAAAGAAGGGTCACGGGAAGACAAAGAAGGACACCGGAAAATGGTGCGATTTCCACAAAATCCCCTGGCACAACACCGATGAATGTCACTCAAAACAGTAAATGGTGGCCGAGATCAAATACAAGGAGTCGAACCCTGATTCGGAATCTGATTCTGAAAATACTGGTAAAGGACAGATCATTGACGTAGACCCCACTTCTATTGTCACAACCGCAACAATTCAACCAGAAGAACCAACATATCCCGAAGAGGGGGAGCGTCCTTTTCATTCACAGATGTGGGTGAAGGGGACCCCGCTACATTTTATTGTTGATAGCAGAAGATAGAAGAACCTCATCTCAGCAGAGGTCGTCAAACAGTTGGGATTGTCGAAAACACCACACCCGCAGCCATACAACATTGGGTAGCTTCGCCGAGGACGAGATCTTCTTGTCAGCCAACAATGTTGATTGTCATACGACATCAAGCCCTTCAAGGATGAGGTATTATGTGATGTTTCCCCACTGGATGTCAGTGATGTTCTCTTGTTCCAACCATATATGTGGAAGTGCCATGTTGTTTATGAGTCTCGACCCCGTAGTGTCATTGTTACTTTGGGAGGTCATCTCTACAGAATACCAGAGGTAGTTCTGACTATTTTTCCACCTAAAAATTTCTGCAAGGTAGTATCTCATACTGCAAATTTAGCTTCTTCACAATCTGTTCAAAAGGGGAACAGAAGGACAATTCAACCACTAAAGCCTCGCCCCAAGCACCTTCTATCCAATAGAAGAAGGTCGACAAGGCTGCAACAAAGCATAAATATTCCTTCTGCACACTATCCTCTCATGTATCTAGACTTGTTGTACAGCCTCAGCCTCAACAGGTTCTTGACATACTTCCACAAAATGAGCAGCGCAATGTCTCCAGCAATACAAGAAGCTCACCAAGATGCAGATCTAGCAAATGCTTTTCCCTCTCCCCCGGGAACTCAACGCAATGGAGACCATCGCTTCCTAAGGAGGGAGGATTTATCCAGGTGGATATCGGTGTCCACCCACCTTTTTCGACTGGCTCAAAACAGTTTTCTGGCAATTTTGGCAATTTACTATTTTTAGCATGTTTTAACTTCCAGGGCCATTTTGAGGGCCTAAATGAAGGTTTTTCGATATCGAGGTTCTCAATCATAGCCAAAGGATTGATTGAACCCCCAAAATGAATCTCCTCAATGATACCTTTCCAACGAGATATCATACGCCTAAAACAGAGATTGTATGCAAAAGTTACGACCCCGGGAAGTTGATGTACTAACTTACCCAAACGGGGCCCACATGAATTTTGGCGCTTCATCTCCTAGGGTTAGATTTTTGGATGTCTAGGGTTTTGGGCATTCCTGTTTATTGTAAAAAGGCCTTCAGAGCCTCATTGTAATCATCTTCTTGCAAATGCGAGTAGCAGTCACATCTCTTCTCAGAGATAAGCTGCCACCATTCTAGCGAGTCTTTCACTCTTTATTTTTACAGTCTCTGTACATTTATTTCATTAATAAAAATCATGTATTACTGTATCTCTGTGTTTATGTTTGCATCTCTAATATATTTCTGTTATAACTATTGGATATACACGATATCTCTGTGCATTTCTTTATTATATCTCCGCTCTCATTTCGTGCCGAAAATAATCTGGATCAGTGGTATCAAAGCAGGTTGTTCTTGATCATTTTTTTTCAGTGCATGTCCCCGACGAGGTCTGAGTATAGCACATTGGATCTTGAGATTGTCTCTCTTGAGGACAATCGCTCTCGCACACCCAAGAAACCCTCAATGGCGGAAGAAAAGAAAAACGACGGAGCAGATGATCCTATCAATCTGTTGCTTGAGCAAGCTCTCACGCTATAGAGGGACGAAATGATGGAGAATTTTTCCCACATACTTCAACACCTGTCGATATCGACAAGCGCATCTTCATTAAGAGGCCACTTTGGAGGCACCTCACCTTTCAAGGTACAAGTTAATTTTGATATTTCTGTATTTGAAGGACAGATAGATGCAAAAGCCCTAGACAAATGGTTAAATCTGCTAGAAGGTTATTTCTATGCTCACAAATTTTTCGACAAATAAAAGATCACCTTCACACTCCTTAAAGCTCTCCCCCATGGGAAACATTGGTGGGAAACTTATTGGGAGCAGAGTTCCATAGAGGAGTCTGAAATATATGGGGTCAATCCCACTTGGGATTTTTTTGTGGATGTGGTAAAGGAACAGTATTACCTTGTTGAAAACTATGAGGACCAGTACATGAGATGGACCACACTGCGGCAAGAGAGGGTCCAAGAAGTTTCGGAGTTCACCAATACCTTCCATACCTTGCGCACCAAGTTGGGTATCAAAGAATTTGAGCGAAATTTGGTTATGGAATACCATGGGGCTCTACACAGATACATCCAGACTGAAATGGATTTTCTGGACATCTCATCACTCGGTGCTGCTTATCGATATGTTGTTAAAATCGAGCAGAAATTTAAACACCAGAACAAACAGGATTTCAGATCTATAAATCCACAACAACCAAAGTATGACAAAGACATCCCTAAAAAACAGTCTCCCGAAAACCAGTCCAAGACACGGGAAAAGAAGGGTCACAGGAAGACAAAGAAGGACACCGAAAAATCGTGTGATTTCCACAAAAGCCCCTGGCACAACACCGATGAATGTCGCTCAAAACATTCATTGGTGACCGAGATCAAAGACAAGGAGCCAAACCCTGATTCAGAATCTAATTCTAAAAATACTGGTAAAGGACAGATCATTGACGCAGACCCCGCTGTTATTGTTGACACCGCAGCAATTCAACCAGAAGAACCAACAGATCCCGAAGAGGGGGAGCACCTTTTTCATTCACAGATGTGGGTGAAGGGGACCCCGCTACATTTTATTGTTGATAGCGGAAGCCAAAAGAACCTCATCTCAGCAGAGGTCGTCAAACAGTTGGGATTGTCGAAAACACCACACCCGTATCCATACAACATCGGGTGGCTTCACCAAGGACAAGATCTCCATGTCAGCCAGCAATGTCGATTGTCATACGGCATCCAACCCTTCAAGGACAACGTATTATGTGATGCTTCCCCACTGGATGTATGTGATGTTCTCTTGGGCCAACCATATATGTGGAAGCGCCATGTTTTTTATGAGTCGCGACCCCGTAGTGTCATTGTTACTTTGGGAGGTCATCTCTACAGAATACCAGAGGTAGTTTCGACTATTGTTCCACCTAAAAAGTTCCGCAAGGTAGTATCTCATACTGCAAAATTTAGCTTCTTCACAATCTGTTCAAAAGGAGAACAGAAGGACAATTCAACCACTACAACCTCCCCCCAAAGAACCTTCTATCCAACAGAAGCAGGTCGAAAAGGCTGCAACAAAGCACAAATATTCCTTTTTCACATTGTGCTCTCATGTATCTCGACTTTTTGAACATCCTTAGCCTCAACAGGTTCTTGACATACTTCCACAAACTGAGCAGCGCGATGTCTCCAGCAATACAAGCAGCTCACCAAGATGCAGATCCAACAAACGCTTTTCCCTCTCCCCTGGGAACTCAACGCAATGGAGACCATTGCTTCCAAAGGAGGGAGGATTTATCCAGGTGGATATCAGTGGCCACCCACCTTTTCCGACTGGCTCAAAACAGTTTTCTGGCAATTTTGGCAATTTACTAATTTTAGCATGTTTTAACTTCTGGGGCCATTTTGAGGGCCTAAATGAAGGTTTTTTGAGATATAGGTTCTCATTGATAGCCAAAGTCATGATTGAACCCCCAAAATGAATCTCCTCTATGATACCTTTCCAACGAGATATCATACGCCTAAAACGGAGATCATATGCAAAAGTTATGACCCAGGGAAGTTGATGTACTAACTTACCCAAATAGGGCCCACATGACTTTTGGCGCTTCATCTCCTAGGGTTAGGTTTTTGGATGTCTATGTTTTTTGGCATTCCTGTTTATTGTAAAAAGGCTTTCAAAGCCTCATTGTAATGATCTTCTTGCGAATGCGAGTAGCCGTCACATCTCTTCTCAAAGATAAACTGCCACCATTCTATCGAGTCTTTCACTCTGTATTTTTATAGTCTCTGTACATTTATTTCATTAATAGAAATCGTGTATTACTGTATATTTGTGTTTATGGTTGCATCTCTGATATATTTCTATTATAATTATTGGATATACGCAATATCTCTGTGCATTTCTTTATTATATCTCCGCTCTCATTTCGTGCCGAAAATATTCCGGATCAGAGCGGCAATAGACTGGCCCATTTGGTAGCGATGCGTCAGGGGTCAAATCAATTGAGTCATTGACCTGACAGTGCAAAGATACCCTAGTGGGTGAGGAGAAGATGTCTTTGTATTCCTTCATGACCTTATCCACTTTCTTCTACTGCATGGAGAGACCTATTGTGGGGGCCCTGGATGTGGCTGAAACCTTCGGCTCACATTGAGAGAGAATCACGAAGAAGACAAACTTCCTGGTATAAGATATGACCTTCCCTGCATTTCTTGGAAAATATCAAGGAAATAGCGGTAAATGGGACTAACCCTAGTATCTTGTATAATTCTCTGTCCAAAGTAATAATAACACTATGAGGCCTAGACTCATATATAACATGACGCTTCCATAAATAAGGTTGGCCCAAAAGAACATCATAAACTTCAAGGGGGGCGACATCACACAATACCTCATCTTTGAAGGGCTCGATGTCATAGGTCAGGCGACACTATTGGCTGACGTAAAGATCGCTACCTTGGTGGAGCCATCCGATGGTGTATGACTGTGGGTGTGGTGATGTCGACAGGGCCAACCGCTTGATGACCTCTGCTAAGATGAGGTTCTTCCAACCACCTCTATTAATGATGAAGTGAAGCAGAGTACCCTTTACGCGCATCTGTGAGTGAAAGAGGTTCTCACCTTCCTCTGGTTCATCAGTTTCATCTAGCTAGACCTTGGTGGTGGTAGAAACCGTGGCACTGGGTTCTGCATCAATTATTAGTCTCTGTTTTTCTCATTCTAACTCAGAGTCAAAGCCTGCATCTGATTCAGAGGCTTTCACCTTGGCCACCAATGATTTCTTTGAGTGAAATTCAGTGGTGTTATGCTAGGGGATCTTATGGAACTTGCACCATTTCCTAAGTTATTTCTTTGTCTTCCCATTGTCCTTCTTTGTTTGCGGTTTGGACTAGTTGTCCTGAGGTAGTGTGGTCCATCTTGTATATAAGTCGTCATAGCTTCCAAGAGGGTAGTATTGTTCCTTAATAACATCCCTAAAGGAACCCCAAGTGGGTGCAACTACAAATAATGTAGATCCATTTTTTTCCTTTTGCTCACATAAAGTCTCCCACCAATATTTGACATAGGGGATGGCCTTGAGGAGTGCAAATGTAATCTCTTCTCTATCAAAAAAGTTGTGCACAGAAAAATACCCTTCTAGAAGGTTTAACCATTTTTCTACAACATCCGCATCTATTTGAACTTCAAATATAGGAATATCAAAATTGATTTGTACCTTGAAGGGGGTGGTGCCTCTGCTTGAGGTAGATGCATTTCTTGTTGGCATTCATTGAAATATTTGTGCAAACTTATCCATCATCTCATTCCTTTGTCACGATAGAGCTTCCTCAAGAAATAGTTTAAAGGGATATATTTCCCCATCATCTCTCTTTTCTTCCCCCGTGGGCGATCATCAGGTTCGACAAGGTCGATCTTGCAAAGGCTCAACTGGTTCGAGTCCCAACTGCTTATACCCTGACCTCATTAGAGACATGCACAGAGAAACAAATGAAGACCATACCACTTTGATACTACTGATCAGGATTTATGAGTAGAACCAAAGTGTCACAAGTGATTCTAGATACATACTTATGGAACCCAACCTCCCAAAAAATTCCTAGGACCTATGCAGAGGATGTAGGACAGAAGAGGTAAGGCTCTCTTCCACTATATAATGAAGGAAAAATCATGTTACTAGATTATGGCTAACCCAAACTTTGAATAGGAAAGGGATCCAAATATCTAGAAAATCCAATAGAAAATAAGTCACATTTGACCAACTCCATCGACTTACCCATCGTGAGCTCCCCTAGGGAGGTTAGAGGGGAATGGCCCAAGCATTGTGAATGTGGACTTGACCCTACCTTACCCGAACTTGGTAAAGAAGTAGGAGAGGGCAAGAATTGTTCCTTACCTGATGAGTGTGGATAAGGGGAAACATTTTCCCACATCGTCTCTAGCTTGTTCCATTGTGAGCTTGAAAGTCCCAAGTCATCGAAAATGTCAAACTAATGTGAGGGCCTCTTCTCCCTATGTTGTGAACCCACAATAAGGAAGATAGAAATATCACCCACAACTAACTATGCTTCCTTCTTTGCTAGAAAGGGAACGAGATTAAAAAGAAGTAACGCATTACCATCATAAAACAAAATAAAATACAAATAGAGACTTTGAAAAAAAAAGTGGCAATGTTGCATTATTATGGAATTGTTTTTAAAATGGATTCTCTAAAAACTAAAACCAAGTTATTGAGAAAAAACAAGGTTACACTGCGTACTAGTAATTATTTTATTTTTTAAATAACACTTAAAATAAATCACTGATAATTTATAACTAAGAAGATTCAAAAGTAAAAATACTATCTTGAAAAAAAAGCGGTGAGACTAGTAGCACCATATTTTGAATGGGGTTAAAATATGCCACAAAATGGCATCATTAAAAAAATGAGAACTATGTAGGGTTCTCATCAATTAGGTAATCATGTTTATATTGGTTTTTATGTTATAGGTTGATTGAGAGAACAAATTGATGCATGACATGTAATATAATAGAGCTTTTATGTTTTTTTATGAATGTTTATTATTGTTATAATCCATCTTAATTGTTGGTTGTCTATAGGATTCCACCTCATTGGCGGATGTTCACAAGGATGAAATTATTTATTGTCTTGACCTACTAAATGTTATTAAAGCATAGGGTTAAAAAAGGGCCACATAACTCTTTCATTTTATGCAATATAACTCTAGATAAGGAATTGGTAGACAACAACAGTTGATGGAAAAATTATAAGGTATGAAATTTTGAAATTTGATGAAATCCCTAGCTTTAATTGATGCAATTTCTTATTTTTGATGAAGTATATCTAAGACAAAATTGTTTTCTTATAGATATTTTTGAAAGAGGATATTTTGGGCATTAAGAGAAGTATAATGCATACTAGTAATGGTCATCCCAGCATGACCACACCTGCATCTACTCGTACTCTTATTGTTAGCACCTCTAGTAACTCCTACTTATGTTCCTAGTGCCTCTACTCTTTCTCCTATTGATACAACACAATTTCATCATGCATACAATGGAATGGATATTGATGATCCCATCGTTACAACAACTGGTTTTGATCCCTCACTAGTCATAATTGTTGGTAGTAATGGGTCAATTCCCATCAAATTACACATGGACAATGAACTTGTGCCAATAAAGGGATTAAAAATTCCTAATACTTACTAATACAACAATTTATTTTGATTTCCTGCAAATCTAATAATGTTATGGTGATTTCATAAGACTAATCATAATCTATGAATGACCACCATTGATCTAATGTCCATTTAAGAGTACCATATCGACTTTTCATATAGCACTAAATTTTTTCCTAGTGGATTATAGACCTATACATTGGCCAATAAGTTTGGTCACATTCCATAGCATTTTCCATCAATTATTTATATTCAAGGATCATGATGAAGAATTCATCTATAAAGTGTACATTGACAAGTTTCTCAACTCTTGGCTCGTGAACAAAAAAAAACCTTTAACGAACCTTTGTCCCATTTTATGGGTAATCAAATATTCTATTAAATCTCTAGTTGCCATCACATATAGGGAATGTAACGAATGACATACTTTAGAGATAGGCCGAGGTCCATTTATTTTTATTTCCATTAGATAGTTATGCTAATGCTTCTAAAGGATAAATTTAATCACACACAAGAAGAAAATACCAAATCCAAACACCTTAAGTACATAAGATGATA
>ML802394.1:6281-38538 GCA_009831015.1 Picea engelmannii
ACAACTTGACAATGATAAGATCAGCATAAATGCTTTAGAACCATTCTTGGTCTAGAGAAAATAAAAGTACATTTTCCCCACACTAGGTCACAGTTTCTTCTGACTTCATAATAGGGGTTTGGGCTCTGTAACTATTGGCCTAAAAAAGATAAATGCATTTCGCACATCATCCAACACATGTTCTTTGACAACTTCATAATGGTAAAATTGCATAAGGTCGTTTCTTCATCATTTAATCAGAAAGGCACTGTCTAACTGTTCTACGAAATGGCTTTTTCACCGGAATCTGGCAACATGCATCTGCACGAAATCACTATTTTTTGTTGTTTAAAATCCATTTCTGAATGCAGAAATGGATTCAGGAATCAGCACGCTGAAAAACCCCTGGGGCACTCGGATTATACAGAAATAATCACTCAAATTTGTGGATCTAACAATTTCTCACCGGATTTCAGGCAAATGTCCCCGGAAAATATCACCGAAGAAAAGTTATTTCGTAAAACGTTTAGACTACGGCAATCAGAAATACTCGAATGTGTGTTATCCAGTTATTGCACATATGAATAAGAGAAAGATACGCAGGGGCTACAAAAAGTAAATACATTTCGACATCATCCAACACATGTTCTTTGACAACTTCATAATGGGAAAACTGCATAGATCGTTTCTTCATCATTTAATCAGAAAGGCATTGTCTAACTGTTCTACGAAATGGCTTTTTCACCGGAACCTGGCAACATACATCTGCATGAAATCACTATTTTTTGTTGTTTAAAATCCATTTCTGAATGCAGAAATGGATTCAGCATGCTGAAAAACCCCTGGGGCGCTCGGATTATACAGAAATAATCACTCAAATCTGTGGATCTAACAATTTCTCGCCGGATTCGGGCGAATGTCCCCGGAAAATATCACCGAAGAAAAGTCATTTTGTAGAACATTTAGACTACGGCAATCAGAAATACTCGAATATGTGCTATCCAGTTATTGCACATATGAATAAGAGAAAGATACGCAGGGGCTACAAAAAGTAAATGCATTTCGACATCATCCAACACATGTTCTTTGACAACTTCATAATGATAAAATTACATAGGCAATTTCTTCATCATTTAATCAGAGATACTCGAAATTGTTCTATCCATTTACTGCACATATGAACAAGCGAAAGAGTAACTAAGAAAGCAAAGAAAAACAGAACTGAACAATTGCATGCACAATAACAGCTGCACAGAGAAATTGAAATTGCAAATATTAATGCCCACTTATGACCAAAGAAAAGACAATGGTATTCAAGTGCAGTCAGTATAAAATTATAAATAACAAATAAGGAGTGCCTATAGCGCAACTTCTAAAAAAATAACGAATCTAGGCGAACAACAGTGCAGGAAGATAAAAAGGGGTGCATCTTCTGAAAAAAGTAATGAATCTAGGCTAACAACAATGCAGGAAGATAAAAGGGGGCAAATAGAAGGGTTTAACTGGTGAAGAAATCATTTGATTGTCGTAAAATGCATTCAAATGTCCAAACTACTATCCCAAAAACTACGAGACTTCTGTGTTTTCCACAAACACGCACACTTCTTTTCTTTTCTTTTCTTTTTGTCAAAAATGGCTTTCAGAAACATGCTCCAAGAGACTGCACTGCATTACTGCATTGGGCAAACTTCCTTTGGCTTAGATGCCAGGCCCCTACTGGGTATATGTTCTGCCATCCCTTTGAAACTCATGCCGTTGAGGTGGGGCAAACCATAGCAAGACTGAAACCTTGGTGGGTGGCTTAATACTCCATCGAACTCACCAGAACTCACCATCTATTTCGCCATCCCTTTGAAACTCATGCCATTGAGGTGGGGCAAACCATAGCAAGACTGAAAACTTGCTGGGTGGCTTAATACTCCATCGAACTCACCAGTAAACCAACTCAGACACTGTGTCTTACTTGCACCAAGAGATGTCTTACTTGCACCAAGAGAGCCAAGGTGCTTTCTACGGACTGGGTGAGGGTGAGGCTGATCCATCAATTCTCTGTAACGATGCATTGAATCTAGATCATGCATTGCGTGCATTGAATATGAACACTAACACAGGTGACAAACCCATCTAAACCAAGGTCGAATATAAAGCTCGAGGATGGATGTCTTGAGTCCAGACTGATGGCTGACATATCAAATATTGGAACTCAAGATATCCAACCTCAAGGTGCATATCAAACCCGGGTTTAGATGGGTTTGTGCTAGTATAATTCAAAGAAACAGACGATGGCCATGATGTAAGGGCATTTGTGAATCAATACGAGAAAAATACAAAATTGGCTACACTGAAACAATCCACTGTTCACAATAACCACGTCTTCCAAACCTTACACACATTGAAACCCTTAAAATAACCCAGTCGAGTTGCATTCGTAAGAGAAATATAACAATGTACATCTTCTTTAAACAGAAAAAGGAAAATTGTAATATACGGTTAGATCTTACATGAAGTTTCAGCTGCAACATGGCCGAAGAAGGCTGCAAGCTCCTTCTGTTGCATCAGCTGTCCTCCAGTAGTGCCAAACCCTATGCCCTCGAACTGTGCAGCCGCGTTGATGAAGGAATAGTAATCCCAGAAACCCACCGCGTGAGCCACCGGGGAATTCCTCTTGGAAAAGAGCTCTTCGAAATTATCCACTGTGAAAATCTGCGATATAGTCTGGTTGCAGCAATAAACCCCTTTGCATTCCCATCCCTTGTCGCAGATCTTCGTCTTTGCCAGTGAAACATTGAAAGACACTGCCAATGCCAACAAAACTACCAAAAAAACCCTTCCCGTCGCCATGGCAGGCAAGATCTCCGCCTGCAAAACCAATTCAAAAGTGAATTCTAATAGATCTATCAGTAAAACACAATGCGGCTAAAAAGCATGCAGAGACAGTGAGATTGTGGCTAGAAACCCACCAGATCTATGAAGATTTTCAAGCTCAAATGCTACAATTGAAGGGCTCTTCTTCTAGCTTGCTTGCTTTTTATCAAAATGAGATTCGATCTCGTGACCTCAGCCTCTGTGTGAGTTCCTTAGTTGACCGACAGATCGCGTAACTCGACGTCAATTTGCCCGCAGTATCCGGCAACTATCGGTGACTTGAAAAGGTGCTCGTCCGTCGATTCGCTTTGGAGACGCATGGAGTTTAAGCATAACAGAATAAGACAGGCTGTTTGAAAGGGACCCTGTGCCAACTTGTTTTGTCGGACATATTCTTTGAAATTTTGATATGAAGTATCTTTCTAAAATACTGTTAATAAAGAAAGTTTTGGATCTGTTTAGTTTGGTATTGTGAAAACAAGTTATTAAATTTAAATATTTTATATTTTTATTTATAAGATTAAAGTTAAATATTACTGAAAATGTATGATTTTATTAAAAATAATTTAGACCATATTTTATATTTTAAAAAAATTAGTTGTTTTTTATATATTATTTAAATCAAAAATATTTTTTAATTTTAAAAAAAATTAACAATTCAAATCTCTTAAATTCATTTGATAACAATGAAAATCTCCCTTCTAAACTATTTTAAAAACATAATTTTATTTTAATAATAATAATAAATTAATTCATAGTTACAAATTACAATGAATTTTACCCCTTTCGAATTAATAGCGTTACTCTTTACACATTCATCTTCTTACTTTTTACTTTTTGATTAAAGAGGTGTCGAGTAAATTCATGATATTTCTTACATTCCACCGACGATTTTTCTTAAATCGATTATAAAATCATCAATCCACATTAATCATCTTGCTAACCTTCTACCGACGTTTTCTTGAATTGATTATGAAATAATATATTGAGGGGGTTTAGGTGAACATTGATAAGGGCATTTAAAATAGAGTTTTTTCAAGGAAGTGAATTTGGATGAGACAACAAACTTTTAAGTCCCATGGGATAGCTCAGTTGGCAAGATGTGCGCACGCTTTCCCAGTTTGGGGAGAGGTCACACGTTCAAGCCTAGCTATGAGTCCCTGGGACTGCTGTTTTTCCACTCCCATATCATCCACTATGTGGGGAAGTATCGGGGTGGGTTCCCAGCGAGTTAATTTCTATATATCAAACTTTTATATCAAATTAATGATAAGAGTGGTGTGTATTTTGGTTGGAAAATGTTTTTCTATTTATTTTATTTTTATGATGGATGATTTAGAATGGATTATTATATAATTTGTTATATTTTTTTATATTTTTTTGGTTAAAAAATTGGAGAAATAGGTTTGGAGGGTCTATTTTAGGGGTAGGTCCTAGTTTGGTGATTTAGGGTTTGGAAACTTTCAAAGTTTATTTGAGGCATCCAATGACACTTTTTTGGGTTAAAACTTTGTTAACTTTTCTCAGTACAATTCATTGGCGTTGTTCTACACACCAAAAGTTTTCCTATCATGAAAAAATCACCTCAAACAGAGTTCATGTACATATGTTATGTCTCTTGCAAGGTGACCTACCATGTTGACCACCATGGTATCGAGTGGATGCCACGTTGGCCTCATTACTCACGCATGTGGGGCTAGTCATGTGTGGACTTCTAAGAAGATTCTAGAGGGTCCAAAACTCTCACACTAATTAAGGATTGAGGCATGCAAAAACCCTAACCCTTACCCTAGATAACCAGCAGGCTATGTTAAACACTAGGTCATTGGGAAGAGAAGGGGTTTCATTCTTTTGGTATTGTTATTGTTTCATAGCTTACTAGAGCATCTAGGAGTGGGATATTGAAGCATAATAGAGGAGGTAGAAGATTATGTAACAATCATCCAGACCACAATCTCTATGGCAACTCCATAGTGAGTACCCATTTCTTTGTACTTGTATTTCACAACTGAGAAAAAGAGAGAGGAGCATAGGCCTCACATTCTAGCTAGATTGTCTATCATATTGGGTTTCCCAAATCACATCTTGTGTTCGTTTTTGTGCATGGTGTGTTCATTTACTTGTTTCTTTCATTTCAGTTTCAATGATTTCCATAATTTTGAGCATTGTGCTAGTAATATTAAATATGAGATCTAAGGTAATAAACTGCATAATAAAATATTTCATAACATTGTAAGATCTATTTTAACAAACTGTTACAATGGAATATCCATAGCAGTTTACAGATCAATGGATCATGTATCATGAGTTTGAAACATTGACCAAATTTACTCTAACATGATGACTTTGGAAACCAATATAAATAGTGTAACGTCCTATGTAAGATTAAAACAACAAATACAAAATTATGAAATGGTTAGTGGTTCAAATTTCATTTTTAACATTGTGAATTGATTCAAAGATCTCGAAAAGACCATAAATTTGCAGTGTTGAAGTGATGAGATTACATTTTTTAACTAAAGAAATCACAACATGTGGATCAACACTGAAATTTCACGTTTAAATTGAATGTTTTTGTCCATTTAAAATGTTTTTTATAGGTGGTTTTGGAAATAAGATCATCAACATTAACATGAAGCAAATCGTTTAACCCAAAAATTTTAGAAGTTTGATAACAAACTACCTCTTTTTTTAAGGATTCAATGGTCTTTTGTAATATATATATTTACATGTCTCCTTGGAAGTCTATATATATATATATATATATATATATATATATATATATATATATATATATTATTTTTATTTTTTTCTACCTCAAGAGGTTAGCTCAATCTGGTATCACCAATGTTGTTGGGTCTTTGCCTAGTTTCGTGCTAGGAAGTGTCTAGTTTGAATTCTTGTGGGAAAGGCTAACTAGTCTACATGGACAAGTTTACTAGGTATGTTATCCATGAATGTGAGGAAGCATCCCTTGGATTTATCCACGAGGTTTTCCTTGGCAAAGAATATTAGGCTTTGGGACCCTTAAGAGATCACTCTCAATTTTCATTCTCTGACTTATTTTTGATTGAAGGGTTGGGATTACATGCATAAAAAAAAACACTAAAAGAATGTATATTGTTGTTTCTTTTATTGTTATGATTTAGTCGATTTCATATATTTCATATTCAAACCATTGAAAAATCAGTATAGATTTTAAGTAAATATAATATCAAATGGATTTTTTTATTTTGTTGTTCCATTGTATGCTTTTGAAATTATGATGATTATAATCATTCAACTATTCACTATGTTTGATTGTCCATGAGACATGAGATTTATATATATATATATATATATATATATATATATCCATTCTTGGTGTATTTATGGCTCAAAATTATGTTTTTTCTTACATTCTAGCAAAAGACTGTTCCAGATCGGAGTGTTTACCTGGCCGATGGCTCTCAAGTGAATCCCTTGAACTTAACGCAGTGCAAACTCCCATATGGAATACCCTCTGTGCGACCCTTACACACTCATGTATTCATTTATCTTATTCTGATGATCGACTACTGTGGTCGCGGGGTGATCATTCCGGAATTTTGACTGTCCAGAATTTATATACAACTATCACTAATTCGCGTTAGCTCAAAAATGTCTATGGTTGGAGAAAACATCTATGGAACTGGCATCTTCCACCAAAGATTAAATATTTCACCTGGCTTTTGACTGCATACAAACTAAACACTTGGGATATCCTTCAAAGGAAGGGATGGACTGGGCCAAATATTTGTCATTTGTGCCACAATGACTCAGAAACTGCAGATCATCTCTTTATCAAGTGTCCTTTCTCCAAACAAGTCTGGGTTAAAATTGCCTCGGTATTAAATCTCAAAACCATTTGGGACAGGCCTACTCTCTCGGACTGTTTCGGTCTTTGGTCATGTTATCGCACAGTTTGTACTTGGAAGTAAAGGATGGGTGAAAGAAAGGCAAACTGGCGAAACTGAGACTATCCTACCACTATCACCTCGATAGGATAGCTATTTTTGTTTAGGGTGGTAGGCCCAGGGGAGACATCCCCGGTGACCTGGGGTTTTGAGAAGGCAAAGGCTTATGGCCAAGTAAAGTTTCCCCCCTCACAAGTCACCACCGATCAGAATGTTCGGCTAAATAGCCAATAAAGATGAATGATAACCATAAGTGTACCTGCCCAAGACAAAGCAACAAGAAAACTTTATATGTGCAAGACCGCTTGCTGGTTAGTACTTCATATAATCAAGGACTTCTCATATAAAGCAATTGATTGATAATATTGATGAAGCAAATCAATGTTGTATAATAACAAATGACCACAATACTTCACTTCACAATAAATGCTAAAGAAGCTTCACAATGAGCAATGTGGATTTACAATATCAATGTTACAAGTACCAACACTCATTAGAAGCAATGATTACTGCGCTTTCGCCAATATTTCAATTACTTTAAAGATGTAAAGAATGTTGCATGGATATGATTATAGCATAAGTAAATGATAGCAGCAATAAGGTTAGTAAGTTAGTCTAAGCTAGGGTTAGAAGGAGTTAATAATTGTTCAAAGTATTGGATGTTTGCAGTTTGTGACCAAGGCACTAAAGCATAAAGGTCTTAGATTAGTGCATTCATAGGGAAAATGGAGTCAAAGGTAGTGGCAAATGTTGAAGAAATAAAATGATAATGGAGGGCTAAAGACAAGAGGGTTTGATGGTGAAGTGTTGTTGAGCCAAGGCTTCAACAATCAAACCCTAGGGGAAAATGGCTCACTAAGGTGTAGAAACCCTAGGCCTTAGTGCATTTTCCTCCTTCTTTAGCTCAATGACAAGACAAAAATGGCTAGGATTGAAGAGCATAGGTAGGGTGTTGCAAAGGCAAGGCCCTAGAAATGTCTTCAATAGGTAAAAATGGCTAATTGGCATAATCTAGTAGGGACATGAAATAAGGACACCAACATGTGCTTATTCCCTAGGGTTTAATTCAGCAATTTCATTAACAAAATGAAAGTAAAAGACTATAACCATTCAAGTAAGGGAAGGATTGTAGAAATTCACTTAGATTCACCAAGTATAATCAAGCCAAACCCTAGTTGTAAACCTTCCACCAGGAAAAATGCCAAAAATAGCTAAGGTAAGCCTTCCTTCAACAAGTGCACCACAATTTCAGCCACAAACCCTAGAAGGGCCGAAAATTTCAAACCTCACCAAGTGGTGAGTGAAAGATGATGAAAATAAGAGAGTTTTAGCTCTCTATTTATACAATAGCAATGACCTTAATTAAATTTTAGGTCACCAAAAGGCCAACAAGGCCAAAATACATAATAATATTGTTTTACCCTAAATGCCATAATTTAAAACACTAATCAAGCAAAAGTGAAGACGTCATGCCCTTTTAGATTGATGTTATCCCTTTCTAGGGCAATGTGGGCCTCCTGGAGCAAAACGTTAGCCCTCCTTGGGCCTCTGGAAGATGCCACATGTGCCAAACATGCCACAACTGCCTCCCAAACTCCCATATCGATGGATGATGTCATAAGAGGTCACGGGTGATGTCATGGGCCTTTCAAGGCCAACATCCCAATGGAGAGGGCACAACTCCCCTGGGTAAGGCTCTGTCAGGCTGCCTCTGGTGGAACGTCTTGCTCTTCTCCAGTGCAAGCCCTATGATCTGTCTCTGCCCCCTGTTGGGGTCTCAACATCCATCTGATGGGCTTCCAATACCATGGAGGTCCGAACTAATCATCTCCCCATGTGTACCTATTCAATATGGTACCTTTCTGTCAGGTATGATCCTGCACATCAACATATACGCCCTCCATGGGCTCATAATTCACAGGGATCATAGCAATGTCAATCACATCTAATCATCAATTTTATTAAACATGTGCATAAAACCCCTTTTACTCAGTTAAGTGCTCAAAGACATTACACAAATTTGCAAGCCAAGTTTGGAAGAAGTGACAGGGCGTCCTATTGGGCTACTGTTCACTAGATGTGGGATGTTTCTGGGAGAAAACAAATCCAAGTCATGTTAGTGGATGAGGTGGATAAGGGATGTCCTGACAAGGGGTGCAGTGATAGTAAGGAAATGCATAACTTACCTGTGGGTGCCTTTGTAGAAGGTGAGTTGCACCTGTCTTGGATGCAAATGTTTCCAAGTCCATTCATGCCTTTTATTCTTTATTCTTTATTGCTTTTTCTTTCAAGAAGCTAATCAAGGGACACTACCCTGGCCTGGTGACCAGTGGTGGAAATGTTACCCACAAGCACTTTCACAAAAATGAGAAGGTTGGCTCGTGATGAGACCCCCTTTCTTTTGGCTATGCCACCAAGAGCCACTACCCTGGCGTGGTAACCAGCTGCCAGTAGTGTCATAGCGCTAGATGCCCATGGACCTAATAGGCTAACTCGTGATGAGACCCCCTATCATCTGACTGGGTCTTGTTTTATTGTTTTTATGGGTCCCTATGTTTCTTGCTGAGAAGCCTTTTATTGCTTTCTCGGGGATCCCTGTGCGAAGCATCTCGAGGTTTTATTTTTAGGCTTTTATATTTTTCCAGTTGCTTTTACCTTCTGGGCCTGTATCCCCTTCTTCCCACAAGGTAAGGTGGAACCCTTAAATAATTGGCCAACCCAATGCCCAGACCAATGTAATGGGATGGATGAGCGGGAGTAAGATGGAAAATGGTAAGTATGATGGGAGCGAACGATGACTCTTCATGAATCCCCCCAGTGGAAAATCAAAACCTATGGGCACAAGCTTACTAGGGCATCTTGTCATTCCCCCCGGACATGGTCAAGTGGATAAGAATAATATACAAGCACCCGTTAGAAACAAAAATACTAAATGCACATATTCAAAGGTTTTGAGGATCAAAGTGACACATACCATGATACCCAGACTCATTACCTCATGGTGCAAGATCCATCTCTGCTACAGGACCAAGCCGAGGTGATGGATGTTGTTGTTGTTGACAAAGTGGAGGTGTTGAAGGAAGAAAATATGGGCCCTCCAGGGCCATGCTCAAGTTGATATGGCTCTCGGTACCCCATGTCTAGGACCTGTGGGCCTCGAAACATAATCTCCTTAGTTATCCCTGAAATGGGGGATAACATCTGGCTCCAACTCGGGGACATGTGTTCATCGTAGAGTGCATGAAAACCTCAACATCTCTGTCATAACCTGTAACCTGCTTGATCTCAACAGAAACTATTAGTAATCATTTGGGGTGGTGATATCACCCCCAACTCATATATATATATATATATATATATATATATATATATATATATATATAATAATAAAAGAAATCATATGTACAACTGTGAAAACAAACTACTCTATCATGAAATGCAAATGGTATATACAATGAATGCAAATGCCTACTTACCTGTACTTACCTGTTGGTTGGATGTTAGGTGTAGTCAAACAACCAGTGAAACCAATCCAACAATGTTCAGCAATACCTGCCTTTATGCTTCATCTTAAACCAAAATAGTGATAAGTCGAGCACAAAAATAACATGGGTTGGAGAATGTATTGTATTGTCGGAAATAATAAAGTCTTACTCATGGAGGCGGGTGGGAGGGATAAAATCATGCCAAGTCATTCTCCGAGGAAAGTGCTCAATCCACTTCAGGAAGGGATCGTGAAAATTCAAAGGTTCAGAAAACTAATTCAAAAGGTCTGCAAGCTAGCTACCTAGGACGTTCTCATAATCTGAAGCCCTGGAAGGTATTGACAAGGATTTAGTAGACGATTGGCAAACTCTCAAGGGAAAGTTGAAAAGCAGAGATGACATACTTATTCTTGAAGTATTCAACCAACCCTTGGACTCTAGGGTTCTCCCTAGAGGAAGCTCAATACAAAAGACATATCTCCCAACTACACCTCTAGAGACACAACAAAGTAAAGTAATCGGAGGTGGCTGGAGAAAGTTGTCACAAGGATCATTCTTTAGGCAAACAATGTCCTTACTCCTATCAAGACCCGAGCACAACGATGGTTGATAATCTTCTTCATGGAATGAATCCAAGTGCTCAAAGTAATACTCATCAAAATCCTCAAGGTAAGACCGAAAATCATCAGGAAAACATGGTGCTAGGTCATCCTTGGGTGTATGGGTAAATATATCATCTCCTTGTTGCCACTGGTCAAAATCAAAAGTATCATGTAGTGATAATTGTGAAGGAAACACTTGGAAATGATTCTCAATGTTGTAAATGGGGTCCATATCAAAACCAACTACATCCCATTTACGTCTTCTGACATGTATGAACTCATCAATATAAACTATGTCACTATCTGTATCATAACATGCAGGATTTGAAGCATTAAAGGACTCATTTATCTCCTCCTCATCTCCCATATCATAAAGTAGAGAATCATCAAAATTTTGGAGAGGAGGGTAACTTATTGTGTTTTCTTCTTGTGCAGGAGCTTTGAGGACTTGGGTGTTTTTAGCATGCATCATTGCTTCATCCTCATGAGTTGTTCCTTCATCTTCATCTGTACAACAAGGAGGATCTACTTCGTTCGAGGATTCCACTTCTCCTTCACTCTCTGAATCATGGAATAAGGTTTTATCAAAAACTGGAAAAGGAAAGCAACTAACCTCACTTTCTTCTTCTTGTGCAGGGGGAAAAGGCTCGTGGATTGCTTCATCAAGAGGACAACATGTTGACACTTCATCCTCTTGCTCAGGTTCCAGCTCCTCAACTATGTTTTCAATGATCCCTTGTTCTTGGAAAACCTCAACAAGAGCTTTCCCCTTAGTATTTATTTGGCCAATAACTTGTTCCCATTCTTCTTGGAAATCAACAACAAAAGTTTCAAGGGAAACTAGTCTTTCCAAACCGAGAGTGTTTGAGGTATCTTCAAGATCATTGATTTTGGTCCCTAGGGAGAAGGTGTTTTCTCCTTTTGACAAAAATATATTTTCCTTTATTTGCATGTCCATGTTACAAGCTTCGTAGAGTGTTTTTGGCCTCTTTTTACTTAGGAGAAACCCTAAATGCACCAGGAGTGCATTGGTAAAGAGATACACGAGGTACTTGTCTTTAGGATAATGGTCTCTAGGAATCTGATACAACAATCTCTGGAATCTATCATGGAAGTCCCAGACAGTCTCATTTTCAGTTTGTTTTGCATACTCAAGTCTTTTTAGTAACGTTTGGATATCTTGCAATTTCATGCCCCATTTTTTGAGAAAGATTTTTTCTAACTGGTCCATAGAAGTGATGCTAGCAACAGGAAGATCATCATACCATTTTCTAGCATTCCCATGAAGAGTGGAAGAAAAAAGTTTCATCACCAAATCTTCAGCATCGTCATTGATAGCATGGAGTTGAAAGAAAGCCCAAAAATCACTCATGTGATAGTCAACTCTTTCCCCCATCACTGTTAGTGAATCTAGGGAGCCACTTTGTGTACTTCGGGGGCATTCATCTGGGGTATCCCAGGATTTTACTCATGTCTAGGGGTTTGAAATTTCTCAGGTCCCATTGAGAAGTCATGGTTGGCTTCATCATCAATGGAGTCGCCAGATAATTTTCTTGAAATTATCAAAGAAATAAGGGAATCATCCTTAGTGGAGTCGCCAGGTAAGCTTGTAAGATAAAGACTCTTAAGGAAAGGCTTACCGAAAAAGTGTCGTCTTTGAGGAGAATTGACTCAGTGTTCCCCGATAGCAGCGCCAAAATGTTATCGCACAATTTGTACTTGGAATTAAAGGATAGGTGAAATAAAGGAAAACTGGCAAAAGTGAGACTATCCTACCACTGTCACCTCGATAGGATAGCTCTTTCTGTTTAGGGTGGTAGGCCCAGGGGAGACGTCCCCGGTAACTTGGGGTTTTGAGAAGGAAAAGGCTTATGGCAAAGTAAATCTTACCCCCTCACAAGTCACCATCGATCAGAATATTCGGCTAAACAACCAATAAAGATGAATGATAACCATAAGTGTACCTGCATGAGACAAAGCAACAAGAAAACTATATATGTGCAAGACCGCTTGTTGGTTAGTACTTCATATAATCAAAGACTTATCATATAAAGCAATTGATTGATAATATTGATGAAGCAAATCAATGATGTATAATAACAAATGACCACAATACTTCAATTCACAATAAATGCTAAAGAAGCTTCACAATGAGTAATGTCGATTTACAATATCAATGTTACAAGTACCAACATTCATTAGAAGCAATGATTACTGCGCTTTAGCCAATCTTTCAATTACTTTAAAGATGTAAATAATGTTGCATGGATATGATTATAGCATAAGCAAATGATAGCAACAATAGGGTTAGTAAGTTAGTCTAAGCTAGGGTTAGAAGGAGTTAATAATTGTTCAAAGTATTGGATGTTTGCAGTTTGTGACCAATGCACTCAAGCATAAAGGTCTTAGATCAGTGCATTCATATGGACACTGGAGTCAAAGGTAGCAGAAAATTTTGAAGAAGCAATATGATAATGGAGGGCTAAAGATAAGAAATTTTGATGGTGAAGTGTTGTTGAGCCAAGGCTTCAACAATCAAACCCTAGGGGAAAACGACTCACTAATGTGTAGAAACCCTAGGCCTTAATGTGTTTTCCTCCTTTTTAGCTCAATGACAAGAAAAAAATGGCTAGGATTGAAGAGCATAGGTAGGGTGTTGCAAAGGCAAGGCCCTAGAAATGTCTTCAATAGGTAAAAATGACTAATTGGCATAATCTAGTAGGGACATGAAATAAGGACACCAACATGTGCTTATTCCCTAGGGTTTAATTCAACAATTTCATTTAAACAAAATGCAAGTAAAAGAATATAACCATTCAAGTAAGGGAAGGATTGTAGAAATTCACTTACATTCACCAAGTATCATCAAGCCAAACCCTAGTTGTAGACCTTCCACCAAGAAAAATGCCAAAAATAGCTAAGATAAGCCTTCCTTCAACAAGTGCGCCACAATTTCAGCCACAACCCCTAGAAGGGCCGAAAATTTCAGACCTCACCAAGTGGTGAGTGAAAGATGATGAAAATAAGAGAGTTTTAGCTCTCTATTTATATAATAGCAATGACCTTAATTAAATTTTAGGTCATCAAAAGGCCAACAAGGCCAAAATACATAATAATATTGTTTTACACTAAATGTCATAATTTAAAACCCTAATCAAGAAAAAGTGAAGATGCCATGCCCTTTTAGGGTGATGTTATCCCTTTCTAGAGCAATGTGGGCCTCCTGGAGCAAAACGTTAGCCCTCCTTGGGCCTCTAGAAGCTGCCACACGTGCCAAACATGCCACAACTGCCTCCCAAACTTCCACATCATTGGATGATGTCATAAGAGGTCATGGGTGATGTCATGGGCCTTCCAAGGCCAACGTCCCAATAGAGAGGGCACAACCCCCCTGGGTAAGGCTCTGCCAGGATGCCTCTGGTGGAACGTCCTACTCTTCTCTGGTGCAAGCCCTCTGGTCTGTCTCTGCCCCCTATTGGGGTATCGACATCCATTTGATGGGCTTCCAGCCCCATGGAGGTCCGAACTAATCATCTCCCCATGTGTACCTGTCCGTCGGGTATGATCCTGCACATGAACATATACACCCTCCATGGGCTCATAAGTCACATAGATCATATCAATGCCAATCACATCTAATCGTCAATTTTATTAAACATGTGCATAAAACCCCTTTTACTCAGTTAAGTGCTCAAAGACATTACACAAATATGCAAGCCAAGTTTGGAAGAAGTGACAGGGTGTCCTATTGGGCTAGTGTTCACTAGATGTGGGATGTTTCCAGGAGAAAAAAAATCCAGGTCATGTTAGTGGATGAGGTGGATAAGGAATGTCCTGACAAGGGGTGCAGTGATAACAAGGAAATGCATAGCTTGCCTGTGGGTGCCTTTGTAGAAGGTGAGTTGCACCTGTCTTGGATGCAAATGTTTCCAAGTCCATTCATGCCTTTTATTCTTTATTCTTTATTGCTTTTTCTTTGAAGAAGCTAATCATGGGACACTTCCTTGGCATGGTGACTAGTGGTGGCAATGTTACCCACAAGCACTTTCACGGAAATGAGAAGGTTGGCTCGTGATGATACCCCCTTTCTCTTGGCTATGCCACCAAGAGCCACTACCCTAACGTGGTAACCAGCTACAGTAGTGTCATACCGCTAGATTCCCATGGACCTAATAGGTTGGCTCGTGATGAGACCCCCTATCCTTTGACCAGGTCTTGCTTTATTATTTTTATGGGTCCCTTTGTTTCTTGTTGAGAAGCCTTTTACTACTTTCATGGGGATCTCTGGGTGAAGCATATTGAGGTTTTATTTTTAGGATTTTATCTTTTTCCAGCTACTTTTACCTTCTGGGCCTTTATCCCCTTCTTCCCACAAGGTAAGGTGCAACCCTTAAATAATTGGCCAACCCAATGCCCGGACCAATGTAATGGGATGGATGAGCGGGAGTAAGATGGAAAATGGTAAGTATGATGGGGGCGAACGATGACTCTTCATGAATCTCCCCAGAGGAAAATCAAAACCTATGGGCACAAGCTTACTAGGGAATCCTGTCATTCCCCTAGACATGGTCAAGTGGATAAGTATAAGATCCAAGCACTCATTAGAAATAAAAATAACTAAATTCACATATTCAAAGGTTTTGAGCATCAGAGTGACACATACCATGATACCCGGACTCATTACCTCATGGAGCAAGATCCATCTCTGCTACAGGACCAAGCCGAGGTGATGGATGTTGTTGTTGTTGCTGCCGACAAAGTGGAGGTGCTGAAGAAGAAAAGATGGGCCCTCCAGGGCCATGCTCAAGTCAATCTGGCTCTCGGTACTCTATGTTTAGGACCTGTGGGCCTCGAGACATAATCTCCTTAGTTATCCCTAAAATGGGGGATAACAAGTCCCACAAGGAACACAATCTCATGCATCTTCCTTCCTTGGTCTATTGGTCTATTTGGCTGGACAAAAATAAAACAATCTTTGAAAATGATACCCCTTCCTCGAGCTATGCTGCTTACAAAACACTAGGAATTTTTAAACTTGGAATGATTTTCACTCTAGAAATCCAAGAACACAACACACAAAGAAGGCTCCTGACATAGACGACACCCCTACAGGATGGTTTGATGGAGCAACGCAAACAAATGGCTCCTAGAGTGGAGTTGGAGGGTTGATCAGAATCTCGAAAAACACATTCTATAAATGGGCCTTCAACTGTGGCTCGGGCACCAAGACCAAGGAAGAATTATTGGGTGCCTGGGCCACGCTATTTTTGGCTTCCATAATTCACATTGAAGCCCTTCAGATTCTAGGGGACTCCAGAATAATTATTGAGTGGTTGAGCAACAAGGGCGACCTACAAGATATATCTCTCTTAGCTTGAAAGGACAGAGTTAGACTACTTCATCTCACTGTTAAAAATCTTAGCTACAAACACATCTATCACGAGCATAACAAATCAACAGATCAGTTATCAAAGGCATCTCTTCAAAAAAAAGTGGGCATCATATCATACAGTCTATGAATAGATGGACATGAGGGGGCCCCTCTCTTTCTTACTCTCTTCTAAGAACAACTTCTCTCACCTTCAACAGACTATTATGTTTTTGAAAGTTGAAGTTTACTTTAGGTCTTTGATTTTCGTTTATTAAATTATACTTGTATACTTGTATAATAATGAACATCAAATTTAAACACTTGTTTCGATTCCAACAAAAAACAAGGAGCGAAAAACCAATTTTTTTTTATTATGAGTATCTTGAAAGTGCAATGAATTGAGAGTGATTTGATGATAATTGAGGAGATAATTCCCTTTTTACTAATCTCATTGTAGGATAATTCTTTTGGAAAAAGAAAAAGGAAAATGAATCAATTTTTTTTATCCAAAATTCAAGTGGTCCTATTAAATGAGGCAAAACAATTGATGGTGATAGAAGCTTTAGTAGTCATCAATCATTTCTTTGTTTAGTCATCAATTGATCTTTGTTTGGACTAGAGACAAAAAATGGAGAGTGAGGTCTTCATCAAGTAGTTTTTGAATTAGATGATTTTTTTACCTAGTTTTGCAAATTAGTGAAGTGGAGATGTTGTTGTTAATATTGTGAGGGGAGAGCTTTCAATTCCTTTTTAGCTTCTTGGAAAGATTGTAATAGTGTTAATGTACTAGTGCATGGTCTTGTCATCATATTGGTTGAGTTGTAAAGGAGGGTTGAGAGCATCAATCCGTTAAGTTTTTGGATCAACAAATTGTACAAGCTTAATTATGTGTGTATGTTAAGAGTTTTGTACACTTTTGTTCAATAATGAACGTTAGGGTTGAAGTATGTGCAAGATGCTATATTGGTTGAGTTGTAAAGGAGGGTTGAGAGCATCAATCCGTCAAGTTTTTGGATCAACAAATTGTACAAGCTTAATTATGTGTGCATGTCAAGAGTTTTGTTCACTTTTGTTTAATAATGAACATTAGGGTTGAAGTATGTGCAAGATGCTATGTTGTGACCTAGTATTTGTTTATTTTTTTTAGTTAGAAATGTTGGTTACACTTTATGGAGTAAGTTAAAAAGTGGACAAACTCAACCATTTTTTCATGGAAATTCTTCTTCAAATATGGTAGGAATTTTGCCAGAAGTTATAGCTCTACCCAATTGATTGAAACTTTGACCATGAAACCTTGTGTTTAGGGGTTTTAGTGCATTCTAAGAAAACCCAAATTGTCAGAGTTTAAAAAAAAATGTGAATAATTCACAGTGGAACTTTGCCTTGCCAAAAAACAATAAACTTGTCAGAAAGATTTAGTTTATCCACTTTTTAACTCAATCCCACTTTCTATGGTCATAGCACATAACCATTGTAAGAGATAAGGTCCTACTTTTCTTTAGAAAGGACTCAAACATCTCAAAATCACACAAAATTGTCACTATATCTAATTGCATAATCCTTCGATGTAACCCTTGAACACCCCACTCTTGTAAGAATGAGGTGGAGGGAATATGGAATAAAACATAACAAATTTCCTACAAATTTGTTAATAACCTGTGTAGGTGAAAAACAATTAAGGAATGATAGCTAAGAAGTTAATACTCTTTAGCCAAAGCCATATAACTTAGGATACTAAGTGACACCTAATACTAATAAAGCCAATATGCGTCCCTTGGATTTAATATCAACAATGCCATAGTATTGATTGAGTAGTGAGATAACGTTCAGAGTATCAATTAGCAACTTAGTTCTTGCATGAACACAATGTACAAGCCCAATTATGTATATTTGTAAGGGGTTGCAAACACTTTTATTTAATAATGAATTTAAGAATTAATCTATGTGTTTTTTTTTTGGTAATCCTAAACCTTTTGACTAGCGAGGGACTGTCTTGGTTGAGATGCCATGACCCAAGGGTATCTAAGTCGTCAAAGTCACCCATGAATCGCACCTGACCTGGACCGCATCAATCCTTAACATGATTGGATTTGAGATGTCCCAAAAGTTTCAAACCGATGACTTTCACTTACAGACTGCCTTATCAACACACTCCCTCATCAACTACTCTAGATCTCGAAGAGAGAATTGAAATATATATTAAAAACTTTATTACAAATAAAAAATTATTTACTTATATAAATTTGTATAAATTTGAAAAAATAAAATGAATTGAAGTATGTGTTAAAAAACTTTATTAGAAATGAAAATTTATTTACTTATATAAGTTTGAAAAAATGATTGCAAATGCATACATTTACATCCCACTTTACTTAATGTAATGAAAAGCATTAAATCCACCTAATCTTTTAAGTTATATTCTCGAAACAAAACAAGAATGTGAAAGGCCACCTAATTATAATTTGAACCATTTGTCCGTGACATCGACAACAAATTTCTTTTTTTTTAAAAGAGTGTTCATCGTTTTGTAGTGTTATATAATTTTTTTAAGATGGTTATCAGTTGTCGAGATTTCACAATACGGGTGGATTATGAGTTTTTCAGGGCAGATCCATGTATGTATTCAAAAGTGTGATTTGAGCAATGAAAAATTATAATTTTACCTATAATTGCATTTCTGGATTTTATTAATAATTGTCTTGGAAAGTCCAAAAAATTGTATGTTTAAACTTGTATAAAATGACAAAGTATAAAACATTTAAAATTTTATATATATGAAAGTTGGTTCATAAGATATTCTATAAAGAGAAAATGATGTGTATGTAGTTTTCTAACCCTTAAAATTAATGGGTTAAAAAATTTAGTCTACGTAAATGTCGATGATTTCCTCTCCATAACTACACTTAAAAACATTCAAAACAGGTAAAAGCCTTCAATTTAAAAATAATAAACACAAATTAAAATAAATTTTAAAAACATTTGGATTTAATATTTTTTTAACAATTATTTCACATTTACAATTTGAAAAGATTATTATCTATTAAAAGGATTTTAAAATTTTCTTGACTCTTCAAAGTTAATCAAATTATTAATAAATAAAAAAAATTCATAAAAAACTATCTCAAAATTGTTTTTCTTTTATTTAAACTTTGTATTGAAAAAACTCTTCACCCACACATCAAACACACTTTGGTCCATCTTTTTTAAGAGATGACATTCTGGTCATTTAAATGGAATAATAAAATACACTGAAATTTAAACCATGTGTAGTACCTAAAACCCCAATATTTGAAGTTTCAACGTCTATCTCTTCTCACCCACAAAGTGTTTTGTGTGGTTGGGAGGAATGATTGTTATCCTCCCCACCCACGTGACATGTTGAGCTCTTAAAAGACTATATTATTGTAATGGCTTCAAGCCCAAAATTGTTAGAATTACAAATATTAATGGTTGAGATTGCACAATACTGGTGAATTATGGGTTTTTTAGGGCACCCTATCCATGTATGCATTCGAAACTGTGATTCTAGTAATGGAAAATTGCAATTTCACCAACAATTGCATCATTTTTCAGTAATAATTGCCCTAAAAAGTCCAAAAAAATTGTGTGTTTAGACTTGTCCAAAATGACAAAATATAAAACATTTAAAATTTAATATATATGAAAGATAATTCATAAATTATATTGTAAGGAGAAAATGATGAATAGGTAGTTTTCTAACCCTTAAAATTTATGGGTTAACAAATTTACTTCATGTAAATGTTAATGGTTTCCTCTTCATAACCACACTTAAAAACATTCAAATTAGATAAAAACCTTGAGTTTGAAGGTATACTTTTCATTTGGAAATCAAAGTGAGTTTACTTTGTATTAGTTGAGTTTCACATTTTTATTTTTTATAAAGTTTTTCAATATTTTCAAAAAGATTATTTATTAAATTGAATTTTTTGAAAAAAAATATATATTTTTTAAATTTTACTCATTCCACTTTATAATTTGTGGGAGAAGTTATCAATGGAATATAAATTTGTAGTGATGTTGTAAATTTCACATGTAACTATTGACTTTTGTTTATTAAAATACAAGAAAAAATGTTGTCACTTTCCATGTGATGTTTTTATTTTGATGTGACCAATGATATATATTTTTATTTTAATGTTTTTACAAGGACATACAAAGAATTTATTAATGGGATATAAATCTCACAAGTGTTTTGTGGTAACTTTCACATGTCATTATTGACTTTAGTTTATTAAAATACAAAAAAGTGGTTGTTACTTCCAGAGATCAAAATTCAACACGTCACAACCCGTCAAAGGGGGTCTAGCACGTCCTAGAAGTGTTATTAAAAAATTCCACGTCAAAAAAAAATTTAATTTTAATTTTTGAAAATTATTCTCGAAATGTTAAAAAGAACCTAAAATTTCTTAGGAAGGGTAATATTTTAAATTGCCCATCATTAAAATTTGCAACATCATTAAAATTTTCCGGCATTGTTACAATTAACACTCCACTGGGTGACTGGAGTGGTGACTGGAGTACACTGTACATGTAGATAAAGGTTGATGCGTGCAAAATTTACCGTAACTTGGAGGTTGGCCGACCAGTTGGAACCTGGACCAATGAAACAGGGAGAGGAGTTAATTGCACTTGTTGAGTTAGGTGATAGAATTAATGTGCTCTCCAATCACGGATTCACGAGTCCCGAGTCTCGCCGACCTCGTTTCAATTTCTATTAATAACATTATTTTGATTTTGGGCGTGCTTTAATTGTCATGGACGAGGAGAATTGGAGCGACGCAGCACCAGAGTTACAGTAGTAGTAAAGCTGGTAGAATCAGGGAGTTGAATCCAAATTATTATAATTATTATAAGTGGGCTGTTGGCCATGGAGACCGCCGCCTCAATTTCTTCAAACCCTCGCACCGTGGAAGAGGTGTTTAGAGACTACAGAGGCCACATAACCCCCATCTTCCGTGCTCTCACCACTCGTAAGAAGCTCTTCATTTTTATTTTTAAATTTATCCTTTTCTCTCCAAAGCTTCATTAGCTTCAATCGATTTACTTCTCCACTGATTGATCTTTCGTACATTTTGTCTGCCTTCTTTTTCCTTGGCAGAGGTCGACCGTTTTTTCTCACTTTTCGATCCAGGTCAGTGGACTGAATTCTCGTGTTGTTTTCTGTAGATCTAGGGCTTTCTTCAATATAATTTTTAGATTGGGTGGAGTTTCAGTTTTCTGTGGAACTTTCCATGGTTATGTCTGACTTTTAAAAGATTTTGGCTGATTTTTTAGAAATTTAACCTGAGCTTACCTAAATGTAGCAGCTATTTTTAAACTTAACCGAAGTAGTTGCTTGCGAGCTGCCCTAAATGAAGTAAATTGGCCTGTTTTTATATCCTACTGTTCAGATCTCACCAAAAAATATTTTAATTTTTGAGAGCGACAACCATGGACTTCGCCTTTAACATAATATTTATTATTGTTGGAATTCGACTTAGGCAAGGCCACAGTCGATTGACGGTGGCTCCGAAAAATATGATATTTGGCCGCATTTGAATGGTCAAGGGGGATTAGGGCTGATATGATTCAGTAAGGGCCCTTTTGCATTGATCTATTATTAAATTGATATATTTCTGTATCAGAATTTGGCGATTCGAGAATTCATGTTGTTACTGTCTTGAGTTAAGTAAGCTAAAGTTTGACTAAATCCTTCATATTTTAGTGTCCGAGTAAAGTAGACTAAGATGAATCGAGGTCAACGCGTTTCGGTGATTTTTCAAGGTAGGTTGGCCACATATTAAAAAATTTAGAAGACCCTGTTTATTTTGAAGTTTTTATGATCTGGCATTGATAGACTGTTGTTCAGAGGTTGTTTTCCAACAAAGTGATTTTGGAACTGTCGATTTTTAATCAGTAGAGTAAATTTTAATGAAACAGTCGTTTGGAAGAGGTCTTAAATATTATACTGGACAATATTTTGGCAGTCTTTAAGGTTTTCATTCTGGGGAGTTGTCTTTTGTTTAGAGAAAATAACTGGCAATCCTTTGTGACAAGCAATTGATCTTCTCTGCTTTCCAAGTTTCCATCTTATATGACCAAACTCTAAAACAATTGGTTTAATATGGTTGAGGGGATTATGGGATTTTACTCTAGATTCAACAATATCTCTGTCTTTCCCAGTATTTTTTGGAGAGAACTTTTGCATTCATCCTAACAAAGGTATTTAAACCGGGCATGTTCTAAGTTTTCTCCATAATAATAAATTACTACAATTTTTTTCCTGATTTTACTTAAAGTGTGGGTGAGTTTGGGTTGAGCCTCCCACCGCCTTACAGTGGCGGCACCCCTGTTTGTGTTCGAAAATCCATTTTGAGAAACAAGAAATAAAGTATTCCACAACTTTTCAAATCAAGCCCACCACAACGTGTCACCTGGACTATCGCCAAATTCTAGAAGCCAGACTTGATACAGTGCACGGAAAAGTTATTACCATTTACCGACTAAATTATTTCCCGGCACACAAGTTTCCAATGCCGCGGTCTATCTAAAATCCAAACGGAACAAGACAAGCATCGACGAATTTGAGGCGTCACCGATAAATTTGGTGGGATTCTTAAGCAAGAGAGTCGATGCCCAGAAAAGCGAGTGAAGAGGAATCAACAACGATGGCGAAGTATAGTCCAAAGAATGGCATATGTGCAGGTTACATTGTCGACGATGGAATGGATTAAATGAAGCTCGATCCGAGGTTGCCTCTGTTGCAGGAGGTCGATCTTAAAGACAAAGTCGTCCTTCTCAGAGTCGATCACAACGTCATCAAGAACGATAAATAGACCAGTTCATTCATTTGTTCCTAACCCTAACTGTGTATAAATTCCCCCTCCTTTTGAGGTTTTAGGATCATATATTAGGGAAGTCAGCTTCACCCAGAATTTATTCTCCCTAAATTCTAACCCTTTGACCTACCATACCTGCCTCAACTGTAATTCTAGCTGAAAAACCCCAGGTCTGGAGTTTGCCAATAAAGCTTGGCAATAGAATGCTTCCATTTGCATTCAACAGGTTGATGATCGAGATTAATTACAATTGAATGCATTTTCGAGTAAATAGACTCTGAAATGTGAGTATATCATGGTTTAGTAGTGTTGGCAGCCAATTCATTTTTTTTATTATCTTATAAGCTGCCTACACCTATGTTTTGCAAACATCATTTTTTTCGTCGCAATTTTCAAATAAACAACATTTTCATTTTTTGCGACATTTACACATTTGTCTTCGTCAAGTTTTTACGACTGTAAGCGTGAAAACTTCTCCTTTCGAAGTCATATTTCGATCATTATCTGAACTGCCAATATCTCTCTTGTCATTATGCCTATTTCGCTTACCTTTTATTGATCATTATACAACTGGCAAGATCTTCTAATCGGTTCTCATACTTCGATTGTTTGTATAACTTGGTTTTATTGAGTTTGTAAGGCATTTAGCATTTGTATTTTGCACCTCATATGACTTGCCTGATCATTGATTCTATGAAAATGCATAGGGGCTATGATTAAATTTATATATATATATATATATATATATATATATATATATATATGTCTTTTGATATAATCCTTATGTTAATCTTTTCATAACTTTTGGCTTGTCGACTACATGAATACCATTTGGCACCTTGGATAAACTTTTGATTATATGAGCTGATACATTGGCGCATAGTTGATTTTGGTTTTGATTTATAAATCGGATGTTTAAACAGTATGGCATAACGTTTGCGCGCATTAGTATACACATTTGATTTCATTAGTTGGGCACACGACTCGATGGTTGAACTACTATTATGGATTGAACAACTATGTAAATCGACGGTTGTACTTGGATAATGAATGTTATGCATGGCAGTAAATAACTCCACCACCTTCGCACGATGGCATTTATGCCTACCACTTATCACCGTTCACTTCTGCTAGCTCGTGCATCTCTGCTCATGTGTGAGTATTGTGATCCAAACCCTCGGTTTAACATGTGCTTGAATCCATGGCACCAGTCGTGCGTATTGAGCCTGACGGAAACCAAGCTCTGTTAATGTTTGACAATGCTCGCAGAGACCTGGAGGAAAATGGGTGGCTCACCTTCGTGAAACGATTTGAGGGTTTTAATATCTGTGTAGCATGACAGTTTGCCATGACCTTCGATGGCTGTAGAGCCAAGGTCGGCGATATAGAATTGGAAATTGATGAAAACTTTATCAGTTTTTCCACGAGGTTACCTGCCACAGGACAACGTTGGTTCAAGAATTGTAAGGTCGAGGAAGTGCCATGGACACTGTTGTTCCTCTCGCGCAAAGTCACCTCTTGTGACAGAGGTATTCCCATCTCTGCACTTAAACCACGATGGCACGATACATTAATGCTATTCAAGCAGTTCGTGACCTGTGAAGGTCGATACTGGCTTGGGTTCCTCTACCACCTGCGTTTGCTGATGATTTTTATAGGGTATCCTTTAAACATGCCTTTCTATTTTCAACACAGCTTATATAAGATGTCTAAAAGATTTAAAAGACAGAAGGCTGACAACAACCTGTTCCATCATGGGCTTATTAAGCTCATCGTTGTTTACCATTTGAGTTTGCGTTGTGATAATTGGAGGGCTTTCATCGCCCGTAATGGATTTGAGGACACAGACCCTGCACAGGTTGATAAACCTGTGGTAATTGAAACCAAAGTCGAGCTGCATGTTCCCTTACATGTCCTACTGCCTAAACCCTCGGCCGACCCTGGTTGTGACTTACCCGACACTGTAACTAAGAGTGCAGAGGCTATTAAAAAGCCTATGAGCAAAAATCACAAGGCAAACCTTACTGCTAATGCCAAAGGGAAAAGGAATTCCCGGCTCATTTCGAGAATGACCAGAAACAAACCGAAACCCTCTGCCGAGTCCAACCCTATCATCCTAAGTGAGGACTCTGATTCTAAAGTTGAACGTTTTTTAGCGAGCGAGTACCCCTACTCGCAGGGTTTATTCCCCGAACATCCTTTTGATTTTGTATCGAACCTCCCCCCATGCCTAAAGAACGACCTTGCCTACCCGGGTATTAAGTTGCCTCGTGAAACCCTCGGTCATCTGGCCAAATCCTCGCCTTCTCTTTCTAAACCCACACAGTCACCCTGTGACCAATGCAATTCATGGTTAGAACGATATTACATTGATGTTCCTATACTGCAATCGAATATTCAATCACTGGAAGATCAAATTGCAGTGCTAACCAGTCAAAAATCCAAGCTCCAAGCAACAGATAAAAAACAAAAGACAACCGGCTCCATCCTTTTCAAAAACGTGGAATCAGCCATGGCTATTGTAAATTCCAAACTGGCATAATCAAGCAGCCTCGTCGCTATACAGGTATGGTTTTGACATCGTTTTTGTTTTGTAAATAATCTCGTTTCATATAATGATTTGAATTCAGTTTTTAAATAGTTTAGTCACTCATCCAAATGCCTCTGTCATTCGGTGATCATCCTGTACATAGTTTCGTTTTGATAAAAATAGAAGGAATTTCAATTTGATGTTTGATTTGTTCATAGATTTTTATTGGATCAGAATGGTTATTTGTTTGGATTTGATTTGGTTATCTGCCTGATAGAGTTAACGAAATTGTTGGATCGTGTTCAATTCGATTCGTTTTGTGTCCACTCCCAACAAGAATCTTTTCACGCTCAATTTAGATTTGATTTCGTTATGATCCACATGCTATGGTTGGTAAACGATTTTATTGTTATGATATGTTGTGTCATGTAATATTCTATGAACGAGAATGCAATTCTGTTCGGTTTCAATTGGAACGACTCTGTTTTTATAAAAACAATATGCTCAATTTAACTTGTGCATGCACACCCGAGTCATGGAACGATTTTGATTCGTAATGACTGTGTTAAAGCCTTTTCTATTTCTTGAGCTTGCAAGATTATTTGATGAGTTGGATTCCGATTGTAATTAATGCTCTGTTTGATTTCAAAAAAACGAATTGGTCAAATCCGGTTACAATTTGTTTAATCATGGAACGATTTTGGTAAAGGAAAATCAATCTTGTTTGCTCATTGTGCAATGATAAATGATCGATATCTATAACAAACTCTGTTTGATTGATCCTGTTGCGATTTTGTTATGAGTCAGTTATGGTTTGAATTCGCTCATAGTCTAAATCGCTTGCTATTCAGTTTATGAATGACAAATTTCTCTTCTTCATCAATTGGATTATTCTGTATAAGTCTTTGCATAACAGGTTTACCTTATTGTAGAGATTTATAAATCATAGAATTGTTATGATTTTTATGTCTTGTTTGTCCTGTAAACAAACTCAAAGAGCATTGCAACTATCGTTTACGAGAAGCTTCTAGATTATTCGGTGCGAGTTTCCTTCCTCCGATCAGCTTAGAAGATCATCATACACAGGACAAACCTGGAGCGTTTCTAGGTCAGTTTGTTGTTTATTTGTTTAGTATATTTGTTAGTATTTTAGTTAGATATATGTGTAGTTAGTATATTAGATTGTTTAATTTCAGTAAGTTTTATTTCTTGTTCATAAAATTATAAAAATCAAAAAAATATCTCTCGCTGTCTTAGGGCAGAATTTTAATGAGTTTTTCAGGTTTTAATCAAATCTGTAAATTGTAGATATTGTGCATTTTGTGAATAAGTTATATTGCAGTTAGTAGTTAGATAGTTAATTGGTTAGAATTAGTATAATATTAGTTAGTTTGTTTAATAGTTAGTTTTAATTAGGTTAGTTTATTAGTTTGTTTTATTTATTGTTAGTTAGTTTAGTTAGTTTTATTTAGTTTTAGTTAGATTAGTTTAGTTTAGATTAGTTTTTCTTTTTGTTTTTTTAGGACCTTAGATCGGTTAACGGAGCCGCTAAACCCGTCGGGGTGGTTCATCCCAAATGGCTTGGGTTATTAGACAACCCCGGACCGGTTCCACTCTCCCAGTTGATGGACGATCAATTTCGCCCGTCAACAAATGGCACTAGAAGGAGGGCCAGAACTTAATTAATGGCACGAGGCGGTCGCAAGACTCCTCCACCCCCTAATCGCTCACCTATAGTGACTAGAAGCCGTTCACACGATAATATTCCCCTTCAAACATCAACTACTTCAACCGACGATCCAGAGATCACAATTGAGCCAACAACCCCTAATCCTATAGGTGGTGACATACAAGAGATTGTACGCCAATCTCTTATTAAAACGCATAGTGCCTTAGCCCATTTGAGGCAACCAAACCGTCCGTGGGGTCAACCTTTGGATTTCTCTGATATCAGAGAACAATTAGGTGACACTAATCCTACTGTGAATCCTCCATATCCAAACTTAAATCTTGCTGCAGGAGGATCTGAGGTACCTCCTTCACCACCTCCATCATCTCCTTCCTCTTCTGGAGGAGATTCCTCTGACGAAGGTAATTCACCTTCTCAGCCTTCCACACCCGCTACCCCAATGGAAAATCAGAACAACCCTGCTAGACCCTGGCTTGATCAGGATGCCGTAGCTGTGCCTGGTGATCAACATCCTCTACCTAAGCACCTGAAGAAATGGCTCCCCAAGTTTGATCCTGACTCAAAATAGATAGCTGAAGATCACATAATTTTTTTTATGTTAGCCATAAGACTCCGCAATGTTGAACATGAAGACGTTGTCCGTAGGTTGTTCCCTTACACTTTCGAGGGTAATGCATCCACATGGTACTTTTCCCAACAACCCCATACCATTGTGTCTTGGGAAAAGTTTGAGTCATGCTTTTTGGAAAAGTTCGGGGACGATAAGCCTCCGGAAGTCCTAGTCATGGATCTTTCTAGCTTAAAAATGAACCCAAAAGAAAAAGTTAAAGACTTTAATCAAAGATTATTAACACTTAAAAACCGAATCCCTGTTGATTCCATGCCTGCTGAGAGTCTTATAATATCTTACTACACTAAAGCTTTGCATCAAAGTATAGCTATTTGGGTTAAACGATCTAAGAAAGCCACATTGTTAGAGGCCTTCGAGGAGGCCAGCTAGATTGAAAAAGACATACTTAGTCTTAAAGACTCTACTAGCAACGAACCTGAAACTAGTTCTTCTTCCAGAAAGAAGATTGAAATTCTCCCCAGACCTACTCAAAGTAAAACACAACCTGAAAACTCTGATTTGGAAAACTTAACTAAAGTTGTTCAAAAACTGTCGAATCAAGTTATAGATTTAAAAAGGTTGACTGAAGAAGCTTCCTCGAGTAAAGGACCCTACAAACCCCCTTTCCGAAAACCTTTTCCTACCAACCGACCTAATCCAAACCCCAAAGGCCTAAATCTAGAAAGTTTGCAATGCGCTCTTAAAACAATTCTAGAAGCTCAAGATAACTTGATGCCTCCTGAGATTCCTAAGGAGGTAGTTGAACAAGAGACAGTCCAAGAAGAAGAGTCTTCTCCAAACATTTTTGGACACTTCTCGGATAGCATCTTTCAAGCTAACTTTGAGACAGTTCATCCTTACAACACTAGGAGTAAGACAACAACTAAACCTTCTACCGAAAACACTACAACTTCGTCTCCAAAGCAATCTAAATCAGCTGAAACTAAACAGAGTAATGTAAGCCCCAACTTAGATTATGATGTAGTTGAAGATCTTAAAAAGTTAAGGGCTAACATTTCTATTTATGAGTTGTTGAAGTTTCCATTTTTGTTACAAAAAATGTTGCAAAATATTTCAGAAAATGGCAAAAAGGTTATGCAAAGCAAAGTTCCGCAGAAGACTTCCACTAAAAATAATCCCGATCCTCAAGATAAAGGAAGCCTTCCTGTAAATAATGTAAATAATGTAGATAAAGTAGCTTTAGAAACTGCGAGTAAAAATCCACAAGCTACTACTCTTAGCACTCGCAAAAATGTACCTCCTTTCTTGTTAACTTTCGAAATTTTCAACAGAAACGTGCATAATTGTATGGTGGACTCAAGAGCGTCATCCAATGTGATGCCTTGGTCTGTCTGCCAAAAGATTAATGCTGAAGTGGAGCCATCTACTTTGAAAATCATACAACTTGATCGAACCAATGTTAAAGTTATAGGCGAACTAAAAAATGTATTGATTAGATTATCGTCTAACCCCAAGGTTCATCAGGTTATTGATATAATTGTTGTGGATATTCCAGAAGTGTATGGTCTATTTTTAAGAAGGGATTGGTCGAAGCAACTACATGGTTATTTCGCGACAGATTGGTCTCATCTACGGCTTCCAGAAAATGGCAAGCCTAATAAAATAAAAGTGAATCGTGAGCGCTACCTTAAGTTCACGGTCACAGATTTGAACGATCCCAATGAATCGTACACACCTCCTGCTGATTCACCTGAAGTGCAAGGGATGGACACCTTCTTCGGCAACTTTATAGCCGAGGTTTCACCTATCACCAATTTAGAACAACAGTCCTAGATCATAGCATATATGCAGTCCGCACCTTCCACACAACAATCCTATGAACCCGATGCAAATCAGATTTGGTCTCTGTATTTTGACGGATCAAAGTCCAAAGAAGGAGTCGGAGCAGGCTGCGTCATTATCGATCCAGCAGGTAACAAAACATTGATGGCATGTAGACTAGAATTTGAATGTACTAACAATACTGCAGAATATGAGGCTTTACTGCAAGGTCTCATAAAAGCTCTGGATATGAACATTCAAAACCTGGTTGTATTTGGCGACTCTGAAATAGTGGTTAGACAGGTAAGAGATTCTATACACTGTCTTTCCCCGTATCTCAAAAGTTACCAGTCGGAGGTATGGAGTCTAATGAATAAATTTTCTGCTTTCAATATAAATTCCATTCCTAGATTAAATAATGCTGAAGCAGATCTATTAGCTAATGTAGCCTCTAAACTTCTTCCTGCACAAGGCTTGCCCCAAGACGCATTCTCCGTCGAGCTATTGTTTCGACCATCTGTTCCTGACAATATCACAAACTGGAGAGTATTTGACGATGATCAACAAATCATTAAATTTCTACACATGGAAGAAACCTTTCAAGGCGCAGTGATAGATGAATGCACGCACGATGACAATTTGCACAATTTTACGGTAATACCTGATCTGAAATCTCCTGAAGCACTATTGGACATGGTAAATTCCATACCCAAATCCATAGTTAGATTAGAGAAGTCTTATGATTTTGAGGATAAATTTAAAAAGACAGTCAACTGTAAAACCAATAGTTCCTCGTTGTCTTATGAAAAAGTGAACTTAGGAACTAGTGAAAATCCACAGTGCATTAACCTAGGCTTGGGATGTTCTAGACAAGAAAAAGCTGCTTTTGTTAAATTATTTAAAGAATTTAAGGATGTCTTTGCATGGACATATGAGGATCTTAAAACCTTCAACCCTAATATCATACAACATGTCATCCCGATGACGCCCCAAACCTTACCCTTCCAACAGAAATTGAGGAAGATGCACCCCAAACTAGAACCGGCCGTCCAAAAAGAATTGAATAAACTCCTTAGTGTTAAAATAATTTTTCCTGTTAGGCACACTCAATGGGTGTCCAACCTCGTCCCAGTTCGGAAGAAAAACGGGGAAATCCGACTCTGCGTCGATTTCCGGAACCTTAATAGAGCGTCTGACAAAGACAACTATCCTGTCCCACCTAAGGAACAGATCCTTCAACAGGTATCTGGTTTCGAGAGGCTATCTTTGCTAGATGGTTTCTCTGGATACAACCAAGTCCTGATGTCTCCACCATACCAACTCAAAACGACCTTCCGTACTCCGTGGGGCACTTATGCTTATCGTAAAATGCCCTTTGGTTTGATTAATGCTGGTGCTACCTTTAAGAGAGCAATGGACATTGCTTTCCGAGGCTTGATCAATCAGTTTGTTGTAGTTTACTTAGATGATGAGACTGTTTATTCAAAAAACAAAGACGATCATCTAGCTCACTTACGAGCCGTTCTACTACGATGTCATAAATACGGCATCTCCTTGAACCCCAAAAAGTCCATCTTTGCAGTAGAACAGGGTAAACTCCTAGGATTCATTGTGTCTAGTGAAGGGATGATTATTGACCCCGAGAGGACTCAAGTCATCGCAAAACTTCCCCCTCCTACATCCAAAAAATCCATGCAGTCTTTCTTAGGCCAAATTAACTTCGTGAGAAGATTTGTCCCCAGCTTCTCCGAAATGGTCAGGCCTTTACAGAACTTGATTAAGAAAGAAACCCAATATCACTGGGGACCCACAAAAAATCAAGCTTTTAATACGATAAAGAAGGCCATAATAGACGCTCCATCTCTCATGAGTCCTGACTTCTCTCAAGACTTTACACTCTATACTTTTGCCTCTGACCATTCATATGCCGCCATCTTAACTCAGAAGAATGCAGAGAACCACAAAGTACCCATCGCCTTTATGAGCTCCTCTTTCAAAGGAGCTGAACTTAATTACCCAGCGGTTGATCGGCAAGCCTACGCTGTTTTCAAAGCAGTTAAGCACTTCCGGTCCTATCTTTTGAAATCGAGGACAAAAGTCATTGTCCCCTACCCTGCCATAAGGAACTTGTTAGTACAGAAGGAGTTAGGAGAAAAGAGAGCTAACTGGGTCACCTCCTTGCAAGAGTATGACTTAGAAATCACCCCAGCTCAGATTGTGAGAGGCCAAGGGTTATGTAAGTTGGTTGCTGATTCGGAATCAGGACAACAAGAAGAAAGTGATACGTCAAACCTAGGTCAAAGCGATCAAAGTCTAATCTGTTGTGCACAAAACCTTGTTAATCCTTGGTACGACGATATTAGGTTCTGTCTTGAACATGGGTCAGCTCCCCGTCACCTTGACCCCGCCAAGAGAAGAGCGTTGAGTGAGACGAACAAAGTTCGCTCACACAAGATTAATCCCAAAATATTTGGAATATAGTAACCAAATCCATATGGACAAATATATATGTAATAAGAATGAATAATAAGATATAATATATGAGATGATTACAAGTGAGAATGAGGGC